>CM062805.1:599273649-599517120 GCA_031772625.1 Pinus tabuliformis | reverse complement strand
TTAAACTATTTCCCAATGATCATGGTAAGCAGGCTTGTATAAGACCCCTTATCTTTTATATCAAATATTTTAGAATTACACTCTAGTAATCATAAACTTGGATGCATGGGCTGGACAATTTTCTCCTTAAGAGAGAATGGATGATAGGGTAAGAGTTGAAGATACTAAGATTGAATTAGTTTCTGTTTTTTGATATTGATAACCCTTTTTGTGGCCAGTTTGAAAACCATAAAATGATTTACAGTACTTCTAAATCTTGATAAGATTTCACAGAAATAAAATGGGATTTCAGAATGTGAATATACCTAATTTCCTAGAAATTGTCCCTTTTGTTTAAGGCTTCCATTTTAAAAGCAAATATCAAAATTACTTCTTTTGAGTAACTTTTAAATATAGCAAAGGCCAATGGAAGATATCTTACAACTTTATTTCCTAGTGGTCCTACAAACTACAAATTCTACTAAATTTAAAAAGGGAGAAGGGGTTACCTCCTCAATTGAAGAATTTCTTTAAGATGAGGCCATTAACAGGAAGAGAATCTCTCTTTCCTGATAGATCTTGTAATATGAATGCCGAATGGCCTATCTTCTCATAGATCTGAAATGGTCCAAGCCACATCTTCTGGAACTTGGTGTGTTTTCATTTATCCTCATGGGCTTTGTCCCATTTTAGAACTAGATCACCAACCTGTAACTGTTTTGAACTGGATGAAGTTGAATCAAAAGATGACTTGATAATTTGTTGATGTTTTGCATGAGTAATTTTGGTTTTTTCTCTTTCTTCTTCTAATTTCAAGATTTGATCATGTCTAAGTTGAATAGAAGAAGAGGGGCTTTCTTCAATAAATTGAACTAGGACTAGAGAAGGAAGCACTAGATTGGTTGGTAGCACTGCTTCTTTCCCATATACAAGGTTGAATGGAGAAGTACCTATGGAAGCTTTCTGCGTTATTTTATCAGCCCATAGTGCGAATATTAAAGATTTGTGCTAGTTTTTATGATTCTGTTCAATAGTTCGCTTAATAATTTTAACTAGATTTTTATTGGTAGACTCTGCTAAACCATTACCCTGGGGATAGTAATTTGCAGAATATTTCAATTTAAATCCTCTTTTAATAGCTAACTCAAACATAGCATTTCCAGAGAAATAAGATGCATTATCGAAAACAAGAGCATTTGGGATACCAAACTTGGTAATGATGAATTGATCTATGAATTCCATAATTGCCTCAGAATTTGTTGTCTTTAAAGGAATCGCTTCAACCCACTTAGTAAAGTAATCAATGGCAGTAAGGATATACTTATGTTGTTTGGATGAATGTGGAGTGATTTCTCCAATGATGTTCAATCCCCATTGCTCAAATGGTTGTTCAATGTTGACTGGTTGCAAAGGGAAAGCTGGCTTTCTTTGTCTTCCACTGGAACTTTGACAACTTCGGCATTTCCTTACATATTCATGATCATCTCTGAATAGGGTGGGCCAATAGTATCCATCATGAATGATTTTGTGGGATGTTGTGTCAGCTCCAAAATGTCCTCCTGCTGGTCCATCATGTAGTTCCTGCAAAACCTTCTGTGCTTCATGTTTTTCTAGGCATCTTAATAAAATCGAATCATAATTTTGCCTAAAAAGTATATCATCAATGATTGTGAAATTTTTTTCTTTTAATCTAACGGCCCGTTTGCTTTTATAAGACAGGTTAGGAGGTGCATATCCATTTTTCAAATAAAAGATCAAGTCTGCATATTGCGATTCAGAATCAGTAATACTTATCTGGTTGATTTCTTCAATATGTTCTGTATCACCTGGTTCTTGAATGTTGGACGCTCCTGCTAGTAACCTGCAAAAACCTTGGCCTCTAACAATCTTTGCTGACTTGATTTCCAAGTCATATTCTTGAAGTGCTGTAACCTAGTTTGCCCTTTTTTCACCTAATTCTCTTTGGATTAGTAATTGCCTTATTGCAGGAAAAGGAACTATAACTTTTGTATGGGCTTTTAGAAGGAAGGGTCTGTAATGTTTGACAACTTTATATACAACAAAGGCTTGTTTTTCAACTTCGAAATAATTTAGTTCAGCACTCTGCAGATTTGAGCTATAAAATGAAATTGGTGCTTCCAAGTTGTGATCATTTTTTGAGTGAGTACTGCTGCATAAGATGAATCTGACGCGATAGTGTACAATATGAAATGATTAGAAAAATCAGGAGTGTTTAAAGCGTGGGCATTAATTATTGATTGTTTGATTGAATCAAATGCTTCCTTTTCTGCAAATCCCCATCTAAACACTGAATTTTTCTTAATCATAGTTTGTAATGGTAAAATGATGTGGGAAAAATCAGGAACAAATCTCTTGACAAAGTTAATTTGACCTAAAAATGACTGCATGGATTTTTTGTTATGAGGAAATGGAATTTCAGAAATTTCTTTAATCCTATTCGGATCAATATAAATACCATCTTTGGAAACAATAAAGCCCAAGAGCTTTCCTTGATTAAGAGCAAAGAAGGATTTTTTGGGATTGAGTGAAATACCATACCTACTGCAGTGTTCAAAGATTTGTTTCAAATCATGTAAATGATTGGATCTCTTCTTGGAAAATACAGTAATGTCATCTAAATAGACAACTACTATTTTGTTGATCAATCCTCTGAAGACTATATCCATTGCTCTTTGGAATGTAGCTCCTGCTTTAATAAGTCCAAAAGGCATTTTCTAATAAGCGTAAGTTCCCCATTTTGTTCTGAAGGTAGTTTTGAGTCTGTCATCAGGATGGACCAAAATTTGGTTATATCCTGAAAAACCATCTAAAAATGACATTAACTCAGAACCTGCTATTGAATGGAGTATCTGCTCCATGGTAGGTAATGGAAAATTATCTTTTTGGCTTGCCTTATTCAAATTTCTGAAATCTATACAAATTCTGATATCGCCATTTTTCTTCCTAACAGGCACCATATTGGAAACCCAGTTTGAGTGCCGAACAGAAAAAATAATCTTAGCTTTCAGGAATTTATTGAGTTCTGATTTTATTTGGTTCTCTAAGTTCGGATGTATCTTCCTCAACTTTTGTTGAACTGGTTTTTGTTTAGAAAGCATTGGAATGGTATGCTGGATGATGGATGTATCGTATGTTTTTAAATCATCATATTTCCAAGCGAAGACATGTTTATTTTTTCTTAATAATCTAATGAATGCTATCCTTTCTTCCACAGAAAGTCCTAATCCCAAATTGATGTTTTGAGGATTCTGCTCAGTACCAAGGTTTATCAATTCAAATCTTAAGGTAGAACTTTGGAGCTTTGCATTGGTCACCTGTTTAAACCTGTCTTTAATATCGTAGAGATCCTCTAGTTTAACCACAGGTTTTGGTATTGAGTTTTCCTCATGTTTTTCTTTCATCTGAAGATCATGATCGCTTTGCTCAATGATCTGATCATCGTAGGACTTGTCGGAAGTCAAAAAATGTAAGATGTCTTCATCGTGATTGAACAGTCGCCAATTAGTGACATTGTCAGGAATTGATGGTCTAAAAATTAACTCTACTGAAAATCTATCTGGGCTATAATCTTTGGAAGGTAGGAGTTTGGAAGCAACATTAGCCAACAAGTCTGCTACTGCATTCTGGGACCTAGGGATGGGAGAAATATTGAATGCTAAAAATTGAGAAGTGAGTTCTTGTACCAGAGACTGATAGTGTTTGAGATGACTAGAAAGACAATGAATTGTGTTTTTGACCTGTTTTATGATAATCTCTGAATTACCAAACACTTTCAAATATTGAACATTAAGGCCAATCGCTTTGTAGAGTCCCTGGACTAGGGCCTCATACTCAACTGTATTATTTGTGCATTCAAATTCCAATCTGCATGATAACATAGTTTTTTCTCCCTGAGGGCTAACCAGAATACATCCTGCTCTTGAACCTTCACTGGACTTAGACCCATCAAAATATAGTGACCAAAATAAAGAATTATCAACAATTTTATTTACAGTTTCCTCAGTAACATTAAAACATCTTGACTTATCTGTTTGTGAAAAAATTTCGATCTGAGATGTGAAATTGTTAACTGGGAAAGGAGATGGTTGGGCAGTGAAGTTACCAAAGAATGATTCAGATGAATAATTCCCCAAGATATTGATATTAAATGCTATTGGTTGATTCTCCTGCTCAAATTCTGTAACAGTATGGGTCATATGTTTCTCCCGATCAATTTTTATCTGATTTGGCTTTCCCTTGTAGGGTAACCACATATGAGACCAATCGGTGGAAATATAACCGTGGAGCTTTTCAGACCAATCTCTACTTAAAATCAACCCATAAAATTCAGGTATATCAGTGATCAAAATATCAATTATTTGAACTACTCTAGGATCAGCCGACAATCTGATAGTTACTGAGTTAATTTCCCCTAAAACCTGACCTTAGTTCTATCCAACTGTACAATATGAATTGCAGACTTTTAGGGTTCAATGTTCAGTTGGAACAAACTGAAGCTAGCATTATATTAGAGGAAGCCCCTGAGCCAATCAAACAGTTGTGTAGGTTTCTATTATAGATCTCATAGGTTAAGAGGAAAGGTGGAGTATGGGAATTTGATCTGTCTCCAATTAGAATCGTATCAGTAGCTTCAACCCTACCAGAAGGTGGTTGACCTGAATCATTTGCAGCTTTAGCACTAGGAAGAGGTGAGGAAGGAATTGCATTCAGTTCCTTAAGAAGCAATTTCTGCTGATGTTTTAATTTGCTAAGTTCAAACATGGTGATGTTTGCCTTAGTCTTCTTCATATCATCAACAATATTGTAATCCATTGAATCCGATACTACCAACGTCTTAGATGTTGAAGGTATGTTTGAGGATGATGGCTGGTTTTTAGGTACTGTTGCAGCCAGCTTCTTTGTGGATACCTTTTCCTTTGTAGTAGTAGCACCTGCACTCCTTTTCTTTGAACTCGCCTAGACAGGTTCAGGGGCACCTTAACTTCTGGTAGTCACAAGAAAAGCTTCTTGTTCATTTTCTGTATCGGAGTTGGGTAAAATGAAGTCCCACATTCCATGGCATTCAACAACTTCCTCTTCTTCCAATTCATCGGATGGTGGGATTGTTTCATCTTCTTCTTCCTCTTCAGGATCTGAATCTGCATTAGATATAACATTTGGTGGTTTTGATTCAGTTTTCTTGAAATTCCTAAATGGCCTTTTTGTTGAGGTTTCAGATACTTGTTTTTTGATTTCAACCATTTCATTTGACATAGTCTTAAGGACCTTTTGTAGACCTTCCATATCGTATGGATCTTTAGGGGTTTTCTTCTTTGAATCATCTTTAAAAGAAACTTTTTTGGATTTTCTATCTTCAAGAGCAGCTTTCTTTTCTAGAGTATTAATACGTTTCTCCACAGCAAGTGCTTCTTTCATGTTTTCTGCTAAAGTTGGTTTTGCAACCCTATCTACGAAAATAGCTATATTGGCGGGTAGGGCGGTTATATACCATTCGCTTCTGATTTTCTCACTTGGTTTGGAGGCCGTTGGAATCTTATTTAAGAGTTTATTGAATCGCGAGTTGAATTCCTTGATCGGTTCCTTATGCTCTATTCTAAGATTGGAGAGATCATTGATTAATGTGGCTAAAGATCTATCATCTCCATACTTAGTAAGAAATTGTTCTTGGCAAATGTTCCAACTGGTAATGGATCCAGAGGGCAAGGAAAAATACCAAGATCTCGTTGATCCTTGCAAAGTATAAGGGAAAATCCTAATGACAACATCTTCCTCTGTTACTCCTTTTAAATTAACTGATAACATGAAGTTATTAAAATGTTCTTCAGCTTGTATTCCATCATCTGGGTTAAACTTGGGTAGCCATTTTTCAGGAGCGTCAGGCAATGCATGTAATGGTGTAGGCATATTGACCGCACGAGGTCTATTCCATGGATTTTCCATTGAAACACTAGTAGTGGATGAGATTGCTGATGAAATTCCAGATGTTTGGGAAGGAATTGATATTGAGGATTGAGCAGGTTGGGATGTTGAAGATCCTAATCCCTGATGAACAACAATATGTAATGAGGGAGTGGATGGCTGACTTAGCACTGGGGAAGATGAGATGGAGGATGTGGATGAAAATGGCTCACTGTCAGATCCTTCAGTGTTCTTCTTTGCCCTTTTCCTTTTAGGTAAGGGCAACTTAGTAGGTTCGATACCGAGCTTTCTGCTCTGAAGTCTGGTGAGAGGGTGAGGTAGATTGAATTGCGAAGTCTCACTGCCTTGAGATACCTCAGATTTCTGTGGTGATATCGAGAAGCCTTGAAGTTTATGAATAAGTAACTGAACTTCAGGGGACTCGGGACTTAATCGTTTTGAAGTATTGTGGGTTTGAGCAGTGGTAGTTGATTCCTCTTCTTCTTTCTTGGATGCTGGAGAACCAGCATGCAATTGGGAAGTACGAGGTGATGTGGAGGGAGATTTGCTCTCAGAATGGACTGTAGATTTGGGTTTTCTCGCCATTCATAGTTCATGCCCTCATTCTAGCGCCAAAAGTGTCGATGCTCGAAAATCGTTGCATCAACATCGGGGGATAACCACCTGGTCCGGACCTTAATGTACCTCCTTTTCCGTTTGGGATGGTGGCTCCGACTAGGTATAATGGCACCAGTTTCCCAGTAATGAATAAAAAGGGATGGATGAGTGATTGGTTTTCTAATAAGTGATAATGAATGGATGACTTAATCTAAAAGCGAAAATACAAATAACTATTCTATCCCGGGAAGCTTCTATTCTTAAGTGCAACGTTTGATGATCTCTGTTCGTTAAAAGGCATATAGATGACTCTATTCAACAAACATAGACATTCATTCATATAATAATTGCTTTGTTCAAATAGTTGAACAAAGTAATTAATAAAACATTGTTACACTTATCTTTTTTATATTACTGATATATGTATGATTAGAAGAAAAGCATGTTGTAAACATCCAATAGTGGAAAGTATAAAGAATGTTGTTAAAACACACGCATATATCCAATAATTGCAGGAATGATCAAATAACAATTCACATAAAAAGAACGAATTCAAACATAGATAGTAGTACCATATGAGCTGCAAATCATTCCCCACATCAATCGCAATTTGAATTCCATCTTCCGACTCAGAAATGCTTTTAAATAAAGCCAGTAGTGCACATCCACATAAAAGCTTCGTTATCAAAATTGGAATAATTGGCCCAGTCTTTATAAAAAATATGCCTGAAGTACAGTAGTGCAACTTCAGGTTTAACTCATATACAAAAACTTACGACCCTTTCCAAATACATGAAAGGGTCTATAAATACTTAATTAAACTAACTAACTACAAAATTAAAATGCTACTAAATTCGTACACTTAATCTCGAATATCTCCCTCATAGCAATCTGGTAGTCGGCAACATGATTCATCACTCTGGTTGTTTGCCTTTAGATCTGAGTTGGCATATCGCAAGCATTTGTTCCACTTCTTGAGGGCGGCTGAGACGAGAATTGAGTTGGGCAGCATAGGTGTCATCTTGTATATCGGGAATGATACATCCGATCGCATCTATTAGGCACTTGAGGGCGGCTCTCTGGCTGTATGGTTTTACTAGGAACAACCAGTAAGTGTCCCAAGTTAAACTTTTAATACCTGCGATCAATCTCCCATTCTTTTCTAGCTCTTGATAACATAATTGCTCCAATGTTTTAGCCGATAGTAACTTACCTGGTGTACATTGAGAGATCATATTAGATAAATAGAGAGTATCATTAATGAATTCAACCAAATTACTTGTGGTTAATTTGCATCTAGAAATTGCTCTCTCTGCCTTCATTAACTGGGACTGCCACTCCATAAATAGGATTTCTTTATGAGATTCTAAGATTTTAGGCAAATTAGCTGCCTGTCCCTCAGTAGTGTCCTGCCAATCAAGAAAATTTGTCAGGGTCTCATCAGCCTGCTCTAAGTCTTGTCTAGCATCGACTGATTTATCGATCACTGATGCTGTTATGTCACACAGGGGTTCCACTTGAGCAATTTTATGACATAATAATCTTATTTGTGTTATCAGTGCCTTATTAATCTGTAGTGCTTCTGCTCTGAAATTGGCAGGCTGCGGAAGAATCTTGAACTTCTCTATTTGACCTGATAATTGAGCAATTTGCTCATCTTTTGTCTTTGCCATCTGTTCGTTCATTGTTTTCAATTTTTCTAATGCCTCCGATAGTTCTTTCTGCCGTTGAATCGCACTCGAATCGACCCTCTGTTTTTCTTCATGCAATTGTTTGTTTAATTGATTATTTATGTGTTGCTGCATGGACAATTGCTGTTCTAATTGTTCCGCTTTCTATTGTGCCTCTGATAGTTGTGCCTGTAATGAAGCGATTACCTGATCCTTTTCTCTTAACAGATTACTCACTTCTGATGCCTTGTCCATGGTGGCCGCTGAATAGGCCCCAGCATATTGGGACAACTTTGTTAGGTCATCAGAAGGATCAAACTCCTCCTTCCAAACCACGTTGGCTGTCACTGTTTGTTCAGGGAACAGGGAAGGTTGATCAATCCTTCTCCTTTTCCGTTGTCTCTTTACTACGGCCCTGTGCTTTGGGCTGTAAAAGACATCCAATGGAGGTATATCCTCCACTTGCAAAATGATTTGATCCGAAGGATCTTTGGGAATTATTTCTATGTCTGTAGTAGGGGGTAGGCCGCTGGTTCCACTTGGAACCTCTTTTGATGCTGTATCCTATGTATCAGCCGCTTTGGATGTATCAGCTTCTTTTGAGCCTTATAGATTGCTTATGATTGAATCGAATTGCTGCCATTCCTGGAGCAACTTTGGGTCAATCTGGGCATCAACATTCACGTCCGTGCTGCTTTGCTCCTACTATTTCCTCTATGCTTCTTCACATATCCTCTCTTGTTCTTTCCTCTGTGCTTCTTCCTGTTCTTTCCTTTGGAGTTCCTCCTGCTCTCTTGTTTGGACTTCTCGAGCAAATTCTGATGTAGTAGGAGGTTCGTTGGTAAGTCGCTGTTCAGGCTCACTTGACTATGTCATCGGGGCCGTTGCTAACAAATCTAGAGGCAGAGTTTGCAACCTCTTCTCTCTAAGCCTGTTAAATTCAACTAACCCGTCGTCGCGATATCTCATTCTAGTGAGCGCTTGAACCTGAAATAATGATTCGGTCCTTGAGAATAGGTCTTCAAACTCATCTTCTTGATGTTCAAATTTAGTGAGTTTTGCCTGTTCAAGTGCATTATAGACGACTTTGTTTGGGTCAAATCGTCTGTTAGGAAGAGTGGAGAGGTTCAATGTATTCATATTTTCTGCTTCTTCCTCTGCATGCTTGTAGTCATGCAGAGTGTAAACGCCACACCTTAGAGGAAGAGGAGGTCAGACTTGCTTCTTTTTATTCCTCAGGGTCTTTGTAACTCCTTCGGATGTAAGCTGATATGCTAGTTCTCGAGCCAATAGTTTGTCGGGTATATACAAGGGGAGGACGTAAGGCCTGGCATGACTGTCGGAAACTCTTACATATGTAAATTTTTCTTCCCCAAACCAGGCTCCTACAGCTGTCAAGTCAATTTGTGCTTGTGAGGAAATCTTGGAAGCAGGTTTGTCAAAAATTTCATAGTAAATGGGTAGCATAAATCCATTGCAAACTTGATATAAATGGTGCTTATAGTGGGCTTTCCATAGCTTCTGGTGATAGATATTAATGGGCATGGGGTCCTGTGGAGTCCATGTCCACCCTAGCACAGCAAATTCGGAGTTAAAACAGAGAGTATCTAAGATATAGGCACTAAAGTAAAATGGAGGAATGAACCTTTCAGTAATGCGGGATTTGTTTCTGAATTCAAGAATAGCTGTTGCTAACTTATCAGATAATATATTCCCCCAATCCATTATTTCACTATTGCATGCCGCTTCCATTAAAGGTACCATTTCTATGGTGAAGTTTGAGGAATCATGCAACCCCCAAATCCTACACATCATCGCTCCAGCATAACAATAAGGAGAACACAAGGAATCGACAGAGTACTTACCCGAGGACTCATGCTTGTGTCTTGCTGGGTTTTGTCTCCATTCCCATAGGGGTGCTGATTCGATTTCATTTTCATCTCTGAACTTCTCCAGGAATGTTTTGTTATACTTCTTCTCTGGTGTGGGCAAATGGTACATTTGTCTCAAATCATCGGGTTGAAATGAGCCGAACACTCTCCCGTCGATAGTGCAAAATGTTCTGTTTGTAATTGGGATTTCCTCAATTGCCCATCTTACCACATCTGTGTATGGAAGAATTTGTTCCCGAGCAGCTATCCGGTGTAAGTAAGAGTCGGCCAAATCCTTTAGAGTTGCATCGGACTTCCGGGTTGAGTCTGCTGTAGCTTGTACTGATGTTTCCTGAGGCTCTTCGGCCTCAACCAGATTATAGATGCTTTGCCAAGTAGTGTTACCGAGACCAAGACATGTGGTGTCCGAGATTAATCCCTTTTTACTTGGTCCTGGATCGGCAGTGTGTTGTCCGGTTACTGCAGAAGCTGAAGCTGTTCCAGATTTCTTAGACTTCTTCCCCATTTGGCCTAAATTCGCTGCTTCGGAGGGGTTTTGCACAGGAGATAAAATGAACGTAATGTGGAGAATAGGTGGCGCAAACCAAGTATGAAAGAGTTATATCAATCAATGAATAATGGAGGATTAACATAAGGTGGCTGCGGATACAATCTCTGAAGAGATTTTAGCATTACTGCCCCATTAATTGGCCATTTAAACCTGTCATTCATTTAAATGCTCATCATATTGTTTATTGGCCGAATAATTCATTTAAGCGTGGCTTTGATGTTTTTGCGGTTGGGCGCAAGTGAATCATTATCGAGAATAGGAAGGCTTTTAATAATAATTAAACATAATATACTTAAGCCTTTATCAATCCTTTTTGAAAGTCGCGCTTTAGCTTTATCGCAATCGGGGATCGGCGGAATGCTTAAGTTGTTGTATTGGTGTCATTACCGGATCCCCGATCGCCGATAGCGATATCGCCAATTCACATCAGGAGTTTTAGAAGAGGGCTTTTATTTTTATGTATGTCACATTCCCCGATCGCTAATAGCGATATCGCATCGGAGAAAAGAAAGGAGCCTTTTGTTATGCTTGCTTATCTTCTCGATATCCGATAGTTATTTGCGCTTGTCGCATCGGGGAAAACCAATGGGTCTTTTTGTTATGTAGTCTTTGTTATTGCGATATGCGATCTTGTGATCGCTTTATCGCAATAATAAAGAATTATACATTTTTTATTATAAGACCGGTTATATGTTGCCTTAAAAGGTTTATAATGTTTTATTTCTTTTTGAACCTTTTGAGGAATGACAAGTTGATACCAATTCAATCTAAAAGGGACCCATTTCATATTATAGTTTTGAAAGTAAAATTATATAAAATGGGGGGGTTGTTGTACAAAACAACAGGACCTAACATGTTTTTTCACTAGTAGTGCATTAGACTCATGAGTACAATGGTATTAAGGGTGAGGTGTTACAAGAAACAAAAAAAGAAAAATAAAACAAGATATTTTTCTCGCAACCCGTTGATGCTGGGGGGGGACTCATCCATGAGGAAGAGTCAAGATTTGGAGGAGCATTGTAGCTCAAATATTATTTTATAGGAAACTTGACAAGTTTGTATTTCTAGACATTTTACACATTGTTTCATACTATATGTTTTACTTAGAATTTGTTACTATGACATGTATAGTAATAGCTCTGATACAAATTAAAAATCTCTTATAAAAGGAACTACTAAATTTTTGGATGTTTTTACATATGAATGATAAAGGAAAACAAAGATATATGCTCTAAGTGTTTTTAGAAAATTGTTCAATATTTAGTGTGTTCATAAAGAAGAAAAGATTATACTGCAAATACTGAATAAATAAATAAATAAAAATAAAAAATAAAAATAAAAATAAAAATAAAAATAAAATAAATAAATAAATAAATAAAATAAATAAATAAAATAAATAAATAAAATAATAATAAAAATAAATAAATAATAATAATAATAATAATAATATGATTATATACATACATACATATATATATATATATATAATTAAATTAAAAAAAATAAAATAAAATAATAATAATAATAATAATAAAATAAAATAAAAAATGTGTTTTTGTTGAATGCATAAATATTACTTTTAACCATCTCTAATAGATAATTATTTTCATAATACATTGACAATTCCTATTTATAAAAATTATAGTATATAGGTAAACATGAGGAAAAAAGAAAATAATTATAACTGAAACCAAATGGTAAAGCCTATATTTAAGTGCAAACATAACAAGCATGTAAGTGGTCATGTCCTGATGATGAACCATAGTAAGTGGTTCAAAATGCGTCGACCTCAAAAATCCCATGTGATTTATCTGGAAAAGACTTGGTTTGCAACCATGTAAGAATTCAAGATAGTAAGGAATTAGGATATTCATTATCATTTTAAAAAGGAATGTAAAATATATTTTCTAGATATAAATTCAGGGGAGGTAGCCAACCTCTAAAATTTTACATGAAAAATAAAGGAACCCATTAATGGGTAGAATTTCATTATAACAATTATATCGAAATTACATCAATGCATGCAAACATCAAAAGCTATTAGGAAAAATATGCTAGTAATTTATGAAATAGTATAGGAAAGAAAATTATAGCTCAAATAACTTAATAAAATAATCCCTTCAAGTTTTCAAACAAAACCGAGTATACAATGTTAACCATAAGGAACTTGGTGTTAACTAGAAGTTCAAATTGGATCTAAAAGGAACAATATGCATTGACTGGAGGTTTCCAACTTTGTTTGTTTTTAACAATACATACAAGAAATGATTCCCCTTAACATTAAAATTCCCCTCAAGGTAAAAATCTGGAAAAATCCCACAATACTTAATTTAGAGTAGAAGCTTTGGTGTCTCGTTACCTACGAAGAGAAATACATATATAAGAAGTATTATACAGAAGTTACTAGAGAGCGCAAACACATCCGACCTTTAAGAGAGGAAGCTGAATAGATTAAGGGACTAGAAGGGTTCTAGATTGAATAAAATAAAATCCAATATGCCATGGGTTAGTGTACCTGAAAAAACTCAATAGTACAAAATGTGAGTTATGGTTTACCAAAATAAATTATTGACAAAAGGGAAACAAACAAACAATTGGAAGAAGATTTTACCTAAGGAGAAGTCCATGTTCAAAACCATATATTCTCCACTAGTAACAAATGCAACTCTATCAAAATGGTTAAAAAAGGATACAAAGTTAACAAACTTGAAAAGAGTTAAAACCCTATACATTAAATAAATTCTATATAAGAAATTTCAGCCATGACATGAGACTTACATATGTGGCCATGGCTAAACACTTACCCAAAAATTTAACCAAGGCCATATAGAACACATGGTGTGCTTGCATTTCAACATTTAAACCATAATTCTTAACTAACCAGGAACAAGAGTATAACAAATGGACTGAGGCTTTTTCCTTGTTAAAGAAAAGAAAAATGTAGTATTACCTACCAACAGTGAACCCCTACTGAGAGGAGACCGAAAGAAATTCTATATCTCCATATTGAACCTGCATGCAAAAGGAAAAGGCATAATACAAAACCCTAGCTTGTTTATTATACCAAAATATGCCATATACAAGGAAACAAAAAACAATGTCTACCTAGAGAGAAAGGGGAATGAAGAAAAAACCTGTAACAAGTTTAACTAAACCAAGATCCAACTAATGGAAATTTATTTCCATTGACAAAGACTAAAAGAGAGTCTCTAAATCTTTAGGGAAATACTCCCTATGGAACCTACAATGCTAAGATGAGTAACTAGGTAAACTAAAGATACAAGAAAATTGACAAGAGGAATATATACCTTAAAATTGAATTTATGCTTTGTATCATACTAGTTTGGCCATATAGAACTGCAATGTGTTTCCACCAAAGGAGAATTATTAAATATTGGAAAAAGAACAAAGTTATAGTTGTTATGGTAATTCAAGAATGGGTGGCATATCAAAACCTAATTGTACAGCATAGTGACACTCTATCTATAGCCCAAGTGAAAATGACCAAATGAACCAATGGAGGGAAGGTCGTTCCTCTTATAGATAGCGTTGGATATTGCCAACAGTGAGGGGTTCTCCCTGATATGAAGTCCCAATTAGACCTCACATAGTTTGGAGTAGGAGCGCCAACCAGAAAATTAGGTTGGTTTCCATCATATTAAATATTTTCCTTGGCCACAATAAACTACACAAGAGAAACACATGTACTTTCGAGATAAAAAAAGTTAGTTCACCTCATGATGTATTCAATTGCAAATTGTATAATGGCTATTTCACTGAAAGGAAGAGGAAGTGAGTCATTAAGAGAAAAATAATAGTATTATCCTAATAAAAACACACATGTATATCTAAAACAATTGTTAATAACCTTGTGAAATAGTTCACAAAGAAATAATGATCATAAAAGCAAGATACACATGATTAAAATATTCATACTAAAGGCAACAAAATATTTCATTTCAATAGTATGTGTTTACATAAACATACACTGCAAACAATGAAAGAATAGTCTTATGATTATCCACGGCATATACATTGAAAGTGTACCAGCACCAAGAGATTCATATTATAAAGTGGAAGTCCCAAGGTAAACCATTATAATGATACAACACTAGTTCCAATAATGGAACATTAAGAAGCTACTTACTTCTTAAAATCCTAATCTTCTCTCCTATGCCTAGCTTGAGAAGCCAAGGTAAAATGTCCTTTACTTGAGCTATTAGGGTGTATATATAACAAATGAGGTGACTCTCCACCTCCCTTGTGACTCTTGAGTTCCCTCATGACTCTTTAACTCCTATGTGAATTTTTGAATTCCTATGAGACCCTTGAGCTTCTATATGACTCTTCACATTCTATGTCTGACCCTTGGGCTTCCACACATTTTACATTTTCTCACTTTTTCGAAATTACATAATTACATCCTCAATGATGTGGCATATGACTCTCGAGGTGACACTTGGACAAGTCATGATTTGAAGATGATGACATGGGACTTCATTGTGATGCATCAATGTCAAGACTTCTTCTTTGCTGCCATATTTGTGACTTGATGATGGATCTTGCAAATACTTTATCTCCATCCTCCAAGAGGCCGATTGTTGTAGAGTCTTCCATGTGATCTTGAACGACCTTCAATCTTCTGTCATGATCTAGTTTCCCTTCATCTCTTAGCTTAATGATCTCTTTGTATCTCCATCTTCACCAATGTCTTCTTACATGATCTGCTTGGCATCCTCCTTGATCTTCTTCCTGTCATGTCAAGATAACAACACCTGTAGATGGAATTCACTTGTGAAAAGACAACATCACTTTAGAAATGTCCTAGTCTATATGTTTATTCATGTAACATATTGATTGATTTGGTACATAGTTTAGGACTAATAAGGAGGCCCACAGATTGCGTAGTGTGCAACTCCATGAGGTGGTGATGAGGGTCTAGTCACTAGGACTACACAACACAAAGTGGAAGAAGATTGAGAAGGTAGGATTGCACAGTTGAAGGAGTTAGTGATGTAGTGAGGAAGGATTTCTCACTATGATTGCACAATGCACAGTTTTGGAAGGGTTGAGACAAGTGATTATGCATTAGAGAAAGTCAAGGATTGAGACAAGGAATGAATACTAACTAAGAATGCGTAGTGCAAAATTGAGGCCTGATATGGGAAATGATTACGTAGTTAACGGGAGTAGGAGTTAGAGAGTGAGCATTAAGATTACACAATGCACAGTTCTTGGAGGTAGTGATGCACAATGCACAGTTACAAGATGCATGGATGGTTGACTGGCGCTTGAGACTTCTGAATGTGTAGTTGAGGATGGCAAGATGAGAGATGGTTGGTCATGAAAGTTTCAAAGACATGCAAGTTTCAAAGACTTGCAAGTTTCAAAAATTGACTAAGTGTGGGATCAATAGGACAAAAAGATGAGACCAGAACTAGTCTTAAACATGATCACACATTCATAATGATCAACCACATGAAATTGAAACACTTAACACCTAGAATCAACATACATCCATTAAAGTGACAGTAAAAGTACACTTACCTCCAATAGTGACACTTATGTTACACTTTTCGACATAAGTATCGACTGCAACAAAAAAGTGCACAATTTTCTAGGAATAGGTCTAATTCGTATCTCTATGATAGATAGAACCCATTATTACAAGAGAAAACACCAAATATTCCTCTTAAAGAAGCATTATAACTCCTTTTGACAAAGAGGGAAACTTCCCTTAATAAAATACGACACTTGGATTTTCTTTAGAAAGGGACTTGGAAACTTAGAGAAAAAGTATGGAGTGAATTTAATAATTATAATCGATAGTTCACATGGTTAAAGGGAGGCTCCAAAGTTTGAATATAGGCCAACATTTTGAGGGTGTTGTAGCAACAACAACACTTGGTGACACAGTGGTAGAAATCCAAATTCTTTGTTCAGGTCTAGATTTAATCACATGGTTTAGTCTTTAAAGAAGTATTGATTCATCACATGGATCACTTCATCTTCCCCATTTAGCCTAGTTATATATGTAGTCTTGCCTATCTCTATTCTAAGTTAAAAGAAAATACAAATCTTTCTATAGCACAATTGTTTTGATTTGGGAGAAGGGTAATGTATAGTCACGAGTTTGAAATGATCAAAGTTTTAGTTTCATCTTCAATGTTTCTCTGCTTCTAGCAGACCTATTTAGTACCCCAATAGAGTCACTACCAAAACGCAAGAATTGATTCACTTCCAATGAGCCTATTCAATACCCTAGCGAAGTTACTTGCTTCACCTCCCTCCATAGGAATCCTTTCTCTTCTTTCAACTTTATTTTATTTAAATATGTTCATTGGAATTTTATCGTTGTTTATATCACCGAGGTGGAAGGGGGATACTGACTTAATGAGAGAAAGAGAGGTTGTTCCTTCAGAGATCATTGTATACATATAAAATTAATGTGCTCACCATTAGCTTTCCCCTTTCACTTCTCTACTCGATCATATCAATATGAAAAACACCATTCAATTACAACACCGAGTCAAAGAATGAATATATTAAAATAAATACAAGTATCAAATTTAGCTCAAAGATTTCCATTCGATTGGCTTGTATTTTCCATTCATAAATCATTGACCTTTAACATGTCAAACCAATACAAATGAGAAGGATCAAAAGTTAACCAAGTGTTGTTGTATGTCATAAGTCCCTTTAAGACTTTCACCACATCCAATAAAAGGAGGAAAACCACTCTCACACAAGGTTTTATTCACAGTACTAACAAAAGAAAATATTACGGAAAGGGAGAAACATGACATGAATTAAAAAAACAAGCAAAAGGAAAAGGAAATAAATATGTAAATAGATATGGACACAACCCTAGGCTACTATTGGAAATAATGTTTGAGATCTTGGACATTGATGGGAAGAGAGTCTGTCTTCCCATCTAAATATTGGCGACAATAGGCATGGTAGCCAAGCTTGTCATGTACAACAAAGGGTCTGATCCACAAGGATTGGAATTTTTTGTGTTTACCTTTCTCTTCATGGGCTTTGTACAGCTTCAATACTAAGGCTCCCACACCGAGCTCCTTGTTACCAATAGATTTCTTATCAAACCAACTCTTGATACAACTCTAATGAGAAACAAACTTTTCTTTTTCTTTTCTCCTTTCTTTCTCTAACTTTATAAGGGCGTTTATCCTACTCTAGGAAAAACACCCTAGGTACTCTTGAGAAAGATGGAGGGTCGAGAGATATATATTTAGAGGAAGGATAACTTCTTTTCCATATATGAGGAAGGGGAAGTATTCAAAGAGGGTTTTGGTGTGACACGGTCAACCCACAAAACATTCAGCAATGCATTATGGAAATTCATTTTCTCATAGTAAATGGTTTTCAAATTTATGGATGATATGAATCAAATTCTTATTGGTACGCTTAGATAAACTATTTCCATGAGGGTAGTAATTAGATGAGTGTTTTAAAAAAATAACATTTCTAATGCAAAATCATAAATTTTAATGATGAGAAGTAAGTTGCATTATCCAAAACAAGTGACATAGGAATGCAAAACCTAGTGATGTCTTCTTAAGGAAGTTGATGACTTCTTGCTCATTCAGTGGTTTCAATGGAACTTCTTCAACCCACTGAGTAAAATAGTTTGTGGTGGTTAAGATATATCAGTGCTGTTTTGATGAATGTGGAAAAATTTCACCAATAACATCTAATCCCAATTATTGAAAAGGTTCTTCAATGGAAATGGGTTGCAATGGGGTAACTGACTTCCTATCGCGTCCAACACATATTTGAAAAATGTAACACTTACAACCATAACCGTATGCATCCTTAAATAATGTGAGCCAATAATAACTAACCCACATAACTTTATGGGAAATAATATTGCTCATGTAGTTCCCATTTGTTGGCCCATCGTTAAGATCTTTCAATACCATTTTTGAATCGTGTGTTTCCAAGCATCTAAGCAAGGCACCATTGTGATGCTTTTGAAAAATCACACTATGTACAAGCTGATATGACAAGGATTTGAGTTGAATATCCCTCTTTTGTTTGGTTGATAAGTGCAAGTGTAAGGTATCATGATCTAGGGGTATCTTGTTAAATATTGTACATTTCAATCTCTTATTCCCATCTAGAAGAATCCTCCTCTGGAAAAATAACTACTTCTGCTACAAGCTGACAAACATCATGGTCTTTTATCGTGTGAACTAGCTTAAATTATAGATCATATTCTTGAATTCTTGTCATCCAATTCACCCTCCTCTCGCCCAACTCTTGTTTGCACAAAAATTGATCTAACTGCTAGGTGAGGCACACAGTTGATAACATGACTTTTCAAAAGATAAGGCCTAAAGAACTTTACCACCTTGTGTAATGCATAAGATTATTTATTAATGGGGATGTAATTCAATTTATATCCTTGTAATACAACACTCATAAATGATATAGGCTAGTCATTTCCTTGATTTTCCTTCTAAGTAAGAACCACTACAAGAGATATGTCAGAAGCAAAAGTACATAACAAGAAAGATATGCCAAAATATGGACTATACAATGTTGGGGCATCAACAATCACTTGCTTGATTTGGGTGAAGATATATTTCTCCCTTTGATCCCACTTGTAAATTTCATCCTTCTTGATCATCTCTTGTAATGGCTTGTTAATCCATGCATAATCTAAAATGAATTTCCGAAGAAAGTTAATTTTTCCCAGGAAGGATTGCATGGATTTATTATTCATAGGAAAGGGAATATTGGCAATAGTATTGAGCCAATATGAGTCCACCTTAACTCCACTTTTATCTATAATGTTTCCTAAGAGGTTACTCTCAGACACTCTGATGATTCTCTTCTTATGATTTAAAAATATTCGATATCTTTGACATCACCCAAAAATATGCCTCAAATGATGAAACTGAGCATATATTTTCTTTGAAAATACCATAACATCATCCAAGTACACCACTACACTTTGTCTAATCAAATCACAGAACGTGATGTCCATAGATTGTTGAAAGGTAGCACCTGCATTGATGAAGCCAAAATGCATCCACTTAAATCTGAATGCACCCCACTTAGTCCTGAATATGGTTTTATATTTGTCAAGTTTTTCTACTAGAACTTGGTTGTATCCAAAAAATCCATCTAATAGCGAGAACATTTCTAACCCAGATACCGTTTGAAGTATCTACTCAATAGGTGACATGGGATAATTATCTTTATCTAAAATATGGTTCTATTTGTGAAAATAAAAACTTAAACGTATCTCCATAATTCTTTCTTACAGGAACCAAATGGGAGTCTAGGTAGGATGACAAACTTTGAATATGATATAAGCATCTAACAATTTTCTTAATTCTTTATGAATAATGGTTTCAAGTGTAGGATGACAATTTCTTAAATTTTGTTGAAACAACTTTACCCCTTCCTTTATTGGTATCACATGTTGGACAATTCATGTATCATAAGTTTTTAAGTCATCATACGTCCACATGAACATATATCGATACTGCTTAAATATACAGAAAAATTCATTTCGCTCTTGAGGTGTACAACACATACCGAGATTCATATATTTCGGATCTTCTTTCGTACCCAAATTTACTTGTTCATGCATTAGTGTAGAACTATAGGCCTTATCATTAGTTGGCCCCTTAAAATGGTTCGTAGATAATAAATATTTTCAAAAGATACCACACCCTTGGGCATGGTGTTCCCTTTATTTTCTTGAGTTGATTCCTATAAAGAATTTTCATGCTCATCTTCATTGATTGTTGCATCCTTAAACACTCTAGCATTTTCCATGAAATCTAGTATCCACTGGTCATCATTGAAAAAAAAAAAAAAAAGTAACATTATTAGGTATAAGTAGCTTATAAATAATCTCAACTAAAAAAACATCTCTTAATGGTCATAACCTAGCAGCAATGTTAGCTAATGTGTCTACAACTACATTATGAATTCTAGGAACAAAATCAATATTAAAAGCTTAGAAATATGAAATGAGATGCCATACTTCTTGCTAGTAGTTTCTAAGATTATGTGACACACAATGAATAGTATTCCATCCCTGTCGTGTAACAATCATTGAGTCGCCAGTTACCTTAAACATTTCCACCTTGAGGTCTATGTCTTTCTTTAAACCCAAAATGAGTGTTTGATATTTGACAATGTTTTTTGTGTACTCAAATTCCAATCAGCACGAGATCAAATATTTTTTCTTTCACAGGTCTATCAAAATACAACTAGCTCTAGAACCCTCCCGTGTTTTTGAATTGTCAAAATACAGAGTCCAAATGTTAGCAGCAACAAGGTTATTTCCAACACTAGTACTATTTAAATCTATGTTACAAAAATCATAAGCATTAGATGGATTTCAAGGAAGGAGTTCCATCTGTGAATCTATTGGTAAAGGGGATGTTTATGCAAGATAGCATCCATGATAAACTACTAGAAAACAATTTTTGAAAATCATTTGTGCATAACTGATAGTCTCATTAGGAGCTTCAAGCATTGTGATGGTATGTTTCATGAAAGGTTTAGTCTTGAATCATATTTGATTATTCTTACCCTTATACAAAAGCTACAAATGTGACCAATCTATAGAAAAGTATCCTTGCAACTTGGTAGACTAATCTCTACTCAAAATCAAGCCATAAGCTTATGGAATGTCCACAATGACAATGTTAATACATTGGTGAACTCTATACTCTAACGATAAATACATTATTATATTATTAAGCTCACCAATTTCCTCTACTAAAGATCTATCTAATTGAATTATTTTGGCATCGGTATTTTCCCATTTGGCATTGATTTTATTTACAACAGATAAAGGAATGACATTCGCATAGGTACCAAAATCAACTAGGAAATTATGGAAATTATAATTAAAAATATCAAAACTTAAAAGAAAATGGGCGTAAGAAGATCTAGGATTTAAGTTAGTTGCATTAAAAACCTATTCGAGAATGGTAGGAGACTTACCAGACAATGCTTGAGAAGCAAAAAATGTTCTACCTGATGGAGGTTGATATGCAACTGCTTGGATGATCAAGATCATGTTTCCATGAAATCTTAGATATCTCAAATATGGAAATATTTGCATGTTCCTTCTTCATGTCTTGAAGAATATTGTAATCAATATCTTCATCTTAATCAGGGTGTGTTGAAGTGGTAGGTGGAGTGAATTTGATTTATATCTCAGGGGTGACAAAATTTCTCTTATTATTTCTAGAAGATTTGTTCTGAGTGCCTTGAGCAAGAGTACTAAGAGGAAAGATCTTCCTCAACAATTAATTTCTCACATCTTTCTTAGGCACCGGTCCTTTGCTCCTTAAATTATATTTCCTAGTAGGTTTTTGAGGAGGAGTATCACCCACTAGGGTCTCACTAGTACCTTATCAATCAATTTTGAATATAATATCGAATGTGAAGATTGAATCACAAACATTATATTTTTCTTTTGTTGAGGTAGGCTCATCAGTGTCTTGAGTTTGCTCCAAATGCTCTTCTACCGACAAACTTTTTATAACATGTTCAACCATAGCATTCATGTTGTGCTTCCATTAAGGGCATGTTTTCTCTAAATAAGATTCTTAATGAAAGGTATAGTAGTTATCCATTCCCAAGTTCTCAACATTGAATACAACATTGAAACTCTGTGTAAACTTAGTTGTTTGGTTGATGTTTTTCTTAAAAGAAACTTAGAAGACTTGTTATTGGTAGAAGCATCACTTGAATTCATTTTGAGTTCTGATACCCCATTAGTTAGTAACGTCAAAGACTTAGTCAAGCTATCCATGTCAAAAGTATATTTCTCTTTAGCTTTAGGGTTTGGGACTTTTTACTTGTTTCTTTGGAGTCCTTTGAATCTTCCTTATTGGAAATGACCCCAATAGACCTTAAGTCCTTCTCAATGGAAACTGCTTCTACAAAGTTAAGAGCCAAAGTATCTTTTGCAACATGCTTGACAAAAAAAGAAATGTTAGTGGCTAGGGAAGCGGTATAATAGTTTTTAGTAATAGAATCATTCAGTTGTACATTAGTGGAGAATTTGTTTAGAATACATGTACATATTTGTTTCAAATCCTTAACCTTTTATTTATTGCCCATATTAATGTTTTCGAGTTCCTTAAGTAACATGGATGGACTTTAATCATCAAAAAACATTTCTAAGAACAATTGTTTAAACTCCCTCCAATTATGGATTGAATTTAGTGGAAGGATATGATACCAAAATGATGCTCTATCTTCTAGGGTGTACATAAATAATCTACAAGAAAAATCATCTAAACATACCTATAACATCCATAGATGCAAGTAAAAGCCATCAATATGATCTTTTACCTTCACTTTAATAATAGTATCATACTAGGTAAGCAATTTTTCCGGGTGCTTTGGTAAGCGATGAATATTGCATAGAAGAGCAAGAGGCCCTTGGGCCATCCAATACAATTTTTCATTTGCCATATCTTCATTTTCCTCCTCCTCCTCACTTTCTAATTCTAAATACTCTTCTCCTTCGCCATTCAAATTCTCATTATTATTAGTTTGTGCATATTCCCTCAGCTATTCTTTGTCAAACAAATGAAAATCCTCCCTGTCTCCATCTAGGCTTTCCTTAATAAGCAGTGGAATAAACCCTTGATGATTAATTCCTTTAAAAGGGTTAGCTAAAACTTTAAGAGTTGCAATAACCAATTCTTCCACTAAAGAAACCAACACACCACAAGGGGTTGTCTCTCTCTTTATTTTCCTATGAGGAAGAAAGGATGTGACAGGAAGTTGTCCAAGATCTATAGAAAACTGACAAGTAATAGGCCAAAGTTTCTGGAGTTAATCATAAGTGACTTTGATTGTAAGCTCTACACCTTGATGAGAGGACTCTCCTTTCTCAGATATATGAGTTGGAGTTGGGCTCGAATGATTACTAGCTTGCACAAAAGGTTCTTTATGTGAATCTGGTGAATTGTCAACCATAAAAAGTTTCCCTCCTTCTAGCGTGAGAATTGTTGACATTGGTGGATGCCACAAACATTAAGGGGGTATCCCCGATATGAAGTTCCAATTATACCTCACAATGTTTGGAGTAGGATCCCTAACCGGAAAATTAGGTCGGTTTCCATAATCTTAAATATTTTCCTTGGTTGCGGTAAACAACATACAAGAAATGCATGTATTTTCGAGATAAACAAGTTAATTGGCCTCGTGATGTTTTCAATGGGAAAGTGTATAATGGTTCTTTCAAGGAAAGGAAGAGGAAGTGAGTGTTTAAGAGAAAAATAATATTAATATCCTAATAAAGACACACACATATATCTAAAAGAATAGTTAATATGTTGGAAATACTGAAAGGGGGCGAATCAATATTTCTTAGCAATTAGCACATTATTAATCCTTTTTAGAACATCATTTAATCTTCAACAATATTATTATTATTCAGTATCAGATAGAAAATCCAGTAAACAACACCATACAACAATGTAGAAACATAGAGATAGTAGACACAAAATGTTTTGGTGGAAAACTCCCTCTTGGTCAAAAACCACCGAACGCTTCCTAGTAATTGTCTTCTTCTCTTTAAAATAAATAATTACATCAAGTTTTCAACCATAACTAAAGGAGTCTCCAACCCCCTGATTTACGGGCTACAATCTGTAGGATTCTACTACACCCTAATAACATGTTTCAATCAGAAGGATTCTCCAATGCCATATACGTCAGGCCACAACCTGACAAGTGCCCCAACACTTTGTTTACGAGCTGTTGTCGAAAGGATGCTTCGTCACCCTGTAATTTATCAGCCCCAATAGAAAGGATTCCACAATAACCTATGCAGGATACGACCTACCCCAACACCACCTTATCGCCCTAAAGTGTTTTCATGCCATAACCTGAAGGTGACTCCAATCACATGCCTTGCACCACCCTACCACCCTAAACAGATGACGAACCACATTTCACAATTTCCACACTAGATCGGCTTGTTCTCTGAATTGATATAATTCTACTCTGCATATGCTGCACAAAAAAACTCTAACTAAACATTGCTGACAAATCAAACTAACCGCTGCATGTTACTTCTCAAACTAACCACTAACCACTACACAAATAAATCCACTGAACAAGTTGCACATCAAAGGTTGTCACATCAACTGTCAACTACTCAAACTGACCACTCACCACTATACTGCTCACACTGATCATTACATACATTGTCACACCACTACACTACTCATGAATGAAGAAGCATTCAAGAGCTCATGAAGCAGTCTAATCTAATCATTATACCATATACCAAACTGCCTGTATTGCTGCAAGTGCTGGGAACAAGTGACTGATAATAGAAAAAATCCAAGATGCCTTGGGTCATCCCTATGACCTACTACCAATGCTCTCAATATCTACCCATAGAGAGCTACCAACATATGTCTTTTCATTGTTGAGAACTACTCAAATATTGCTATCTATTTTTACATCAATAAAATGTACAACAAGATGATATTTTTCCCAATGAGCTACTGCCATGTAAGGTCACATTTATGTTACTTACAACTAAAAATGTACACCCTCTAGGTCATCACTACAAGACACCTAGTAAAAATCCAAGATCATTATAGTCACAGGTCTATGTCAAGTATTACTACTAGGTCATTTAAAGTTAACATGCCAACTTACTGTCAAGTGTGTATATGTTAGTCCTATAAGTCAAACTAACATGTCATGTCACTAGTTCTAACGTCAAATCAAATCAAGGTGTCAATTCATAATTTTATTGCCAACATAACTTAGGTCACATGTAGTGACTATTTCAAATCTTAAGCCATATTTTAGGTGACACTTCATTGTTGGGATAATTACAAGAACTGTTCACAACTTGTCGAGTCAAGGACCAAACTTCAATAGTCACTCTCTCACATTTACACTAGGATAATGACAAGAGGGTTGTGTGTCATCAAATGTATAAGGCTCACTGTCAAATGTTCTTGTATATTAAATTTCTATTCATTAAGGGTCATCATCACAGTCAAGTTAAATTAAGGCCTAATGTTCAATATTCAATCAATTCACTACTAATTAATAGCAAACAAAGTCAATACCAGGATATCCTGAGATCAATATTGATTCACAAGATATGTAGTCAAGTATTTGGATGTTCACTGTCAAATAATGTCACTGTTTTAGGTTATGTCACTACATCATAGGCATCTCAAGTCAGGACTGTCACCAAGGGTTTCAAACTATGTGTCACTCTGATATTAAATTTCAATCAAGGATTATTCAACTCACAATGCATTGTAATGAATTATAATTCATGTCACTAACTATTACTGTTACCATGCTTCAAGTACAAATGAGTTCTCAATCATACTTCTAAGGTTTTTCAAGGTAAGGGTTATGTTGCTTTTTCTATCAAGTTAAAGCCCAAATAAGGTCTACATTGGATTTACTAAGAGAGTTGAAGTTGGAGAATAATCCCTAACCAGTTACCAAGAGAGGGCCAAGGTCGATAAGGTTTCCACCAAGTGAACTCGATGCCATAACCTTTCTTGTTGGTATTGTAAGGAAAATTTCTTTGGAAAGGCTAAATTGCGATGCCCAAACAATAAAAATGTGGAGGCCGAAATCCCAAAATGAGGCTGTCAAAAATAATGTTCAATTTAACTTTGGTGTCCCTAAACGGTGTGTCTTAACCGTAGGGTCTGTACTAAAAAATAATGTCCAAACAATATTCAAGACATCATGAGGTTACCTCAGGGGCGAGAGTGCAAGGTAATATGTTCCAAGAGATACACCCTACCAAAGTCCACACTGTTTATGACAAAGTCAAATTATATGGGCTCGTGGTCATGGTATAGATCTAACAAGTCCGAGCCCTGTGCCAAGCACATGCCAAGAGATCAAGAACAAATAAAACACCTTTCTTGTGGAGGAAATGGCCAGAAATTTTGGAGGCACCAAGCTATTAAGTTTAGAAGGTTGAAGGTCATGTATATGTGATCAATCCCTAGAGGTTTGACATTTTGTTCACAAGGAAAATGCCCATAAAATAACACAAAGCATTGACAACGGAACTCACCTCAAGAGACCTAGTAATGTAGACAAGTTCAAGGTAGCCTCTACCAAGCCAAAAAAGGTTAAATTAATAAATAACAACCCTTGCAAATTCACTGCTCTAATCCTCAAAAATATCTTAAATCTTTTTTCCTCAGAGCTTCCTACTAGGCCAAAAATCACAGAGATGTAATGTGTTAGGAATGTTGTGATTTGGAAACTTAGATTTTCCTTTTATATTTTATGTTTAGGCTAATGAGGGGCTTCATGAATTGAATTTTAGGAATGTATTTAAGCTCAATAAAGTTTTTAATTATGTTAATTTCATTTAATAACATTATTAAAAAAAATTGTATGCCCTGAAGAAAGGACTATTTTGATTTAGTGAAGAGGTTTAGCTTCTAGATATTACATAGGGGTGTAAAATATATTAAGTATCTTTCCTTAAAATTATTCCTCCATGAAGTGAGATAAATAATCTTTTTTCCTAATTTTGGATACCAATAACTAATGGAAACGTGGCAAGTGAAATCTTTGACTTCAAACTCAATTATCTCCCAAACCGGGAGGACTTATGTAGTGTACCACATACCACTAGAGAGATCTCGATGAGGAGAATACAATGACGTGGATATCCAAGTCAAATTCAATAATTGGACACTTCAAAATCCCTCAACAAATTCAGGGTACATCCTCATTCTAGGGAACCCAAACTCGAGGAATTGGGTTTTCAACCATCCAATAGTGTAGCCTTCAACTTGATGTAATCCAAACAATTCTAAGAAGAATTCATTATTATTTTAACATCAATGACAAGTGTTTGCAATGAAAGTCAACCAGTCAAAACCCAAGGTTGACATTAATGGAAACACCATCCAACATAATAATCCTACGAAATAGTTCACAAAGAAATAATAATCATGAAATCAAGAGACACATGATTCAAAGATGCATACTAAAGCCAACAAAAAATCTCATTTTCATTAGTATATGTTTACATAAAAATACACAGAATAATCTTTCAATAATCCATGACATCTGCATGAAAAGTGTGACAACTCCAAGAGCTTTAGATTATAAAGTGAAAATCCCAAGGTACATAATTACAATGATACAAGACTAGTT
Source organism: Pinus tabuliformis (assembly GCA_031772625.1). NCBI lineage: Eukaryota > Viridiplantae > Streptophyta > Pinopsida > Pinales > Pinaceae > Pinus > Pinus tabuliformis. The sequence goes on along the minus strand of CM062805.1, from coordinate 599,489,302 downwards.
CCAATAGTGGAAAGTTAAGCAACTACTTGCTTCTCATAAGCCTAATCTTCTCTCCTATGCCTACCATGAGATGCCAAGATGAAAAGTCCTTTGGTTGAGCTATGAGGGTGTATATATAACAAATGAGGTGACTCTCCACCTCCCTTGTGATTCTTGAGCTCCCTCATGACTCTTGAGCTCCTATGTGACTTTTCGAATTCCTGTGAGACCCTTGAGATTTTATATGACTCTTCACATTCTATGTGTGACCCTTGGGCTTCCATGCATTTTACATTTTCTCATTTTTTTGAAATTACATAATTACGCCCACAATGATGTGGCTTATGAATTTTGAGGTGACACTTGGACAAGTCATGACTTAGCAATGATGACATGGAACTTGTTTGTGATGTGTCAATGTCAAGCCTTCTTCCTTATTGCCATCTTTGTGTCTTCATGATGGATCTTTCAAGTACTTTGTCTTCATCCTCAAAGAGGTTGGTTGATGTAGAGTCTTCCATGTGATCTTGACTCTTAATATTTTGTCATGATCTAGTGTCCCTTCATCTCTTAGCTTGATGATCTCTTTGTATCTCTAGCTTCACCAATGTTTTCTTATGTAACAACCCTGGTTAAAAATCCATGTAAATATAAAAATATAAGACCACAGTCATGGGACACATATTCCAAGCTGAATGGTGGGCTAAAAAATCCTATTTGGGTGTCGCTTTGGTTTATTATGGCTAAGGAAATTGGAAAAGGAAATGGCAAAGTCTTTGGAAAGGCATGAGGCATTTATTGGTATTTTATTTATGAAAATAAAGGCAATTAGGAGAAAAGGAAGGTGAATGGTCATAGGTTGCATGTGAGGAAGAAAATGAGGAAACTAATGGAAATTGAAGAAAATAGAGGCCTCATTAATAAAAAGGCTTCTGAGGATCAGTTGGAAAGCTTTTGCTCAGGCTTGGTCAGTGTAAGATTTTTGTCAGTTTAGTTTTGGAACTCTCATTCTATTCTCTCGCTCTCATACTCTTGGACACTTAGAGTTTTTCTTGGAAAACTCTTGGAGGGTGTGGCATACTTGGATGCTTGGAGCAAGAAGGAAAAGGAAGATCAAGAAAGTGCAAGAGGACATGGGGATTAACAACTACAATAGGTTTTACTAGTAGGTACCTAGTTGCGTGTATGTTTTCCTCACTAGTTTTGGCATGCATGGCATATACATGTGGTTTATTGTTCATGATATACCATTAGCATGGAGGATTTCCTGGATTGATAAGGGATTTTCCTAGCACTGCCATTTCCGAGATAGCCATGGTGTTGTGGGTTCATTTCTTTATTTTTTGGGTTGGTTCTCATGTTTCCTTTAGCTTGGGTTGAGTTGCTAGTTCCTAGAAGCATTGGTTGGACAAATGCTTTGGAAGCCCTGTGATAGCTTGGGTTGATTTACTAGCCCTAGAAGCCTTGGTTGGATAAACACTCTGGAACCCCTTGGTGGGTTGAGTTACTAGTCCTGGAAACCCTAGTTTGACAAACGCTCTGGAAGCCCAACAACGGCTGTGGGTTGAGTTACTAGTCCTGGAAGACTTGTTTGGAACAAACACTCTGCAGCCTTGGAAGGATTGGGTAGAGACCAATCTAGTGATTATTTGTGATGTCTGGCTGGGAAGGTGGAATAACTGTTTGATGGGTTGAGGTGGTTTGGCCTCTAGAAGCCCTAGTTCGGTTTTGATGGATTGTTCCATGAGATCCAACATTCATGCTTGGAATATGGCACGTGGGTGATTGTCTGAAGAGATATTTGTCTCAACCATGTCTATGGTTGGGTGGTACATGGAAGTCCCAGACTTGGTTGCATTTTGCTTGTGGAAATAAAATATCTTTCCTATGGTATTGATGGGTAAATATGCTTATTGTTATGTGGATTATATGGCTATTATATGCTTAGCATCTATGATGTTTATATGTTGGTTATGAATGAATTTTATGATTGTCATGATGTTTCGCTCATATCATGTTTTTACTTGTAAATGAATGAACAATTTATCTATGGCCTAATAGATGAAATTGTAGCTAATGTGTTGAGGCACCAATGCTTCTTAACGATTCACAGATAAGTATGAGACCCCTATGCTCAGTTCTGCTGTTAAGACCTGTAGATTTCATGTTTGTGGAAATTTTGACAAAATGCCTGTCATGGCTAGTAGGGGTCCACTCTAGTCCTTGTTAATGATTTTGCAAATGTATCATTGTTTTGTTGTGTAAATTCATCTCTAAATGTGTCATTGATTTCTGGGAAATGACTTGGGCTCTGGGGCTAAAAAAGTGGCGCAAATCTTGGAGGCGCACGCACAACATTGGGGAAAAAAGTCCTCAGAAGGTCCCTTTCCCTTGATGTGGGAGATTATGGAGCCTCCTAGATGTACCCTTGTCCATATCAAGGGAGCATCTAGGGGTATGATCCAATAAAACTTCAGTTGGTCTCAAGGGATGGTTATCTGAGTGGTTGGGATGGTTCCTGGGAGTTATGTTGCCTATGTGGAAGGTCTAGGTGATATGTTCCACCGGTTCCACTTCCTTAACTAACACATAGGGAGTCGAATCATATCATAGTAACTTCTCATCACATGTTTACCTCGGTTGGATAATTACTTGGGTAGATGTGGGAAGAGGGTGTTACAAAGTTGTATTAGAGCGGGTTTCACTCTCTTTGGGTCATATCTGATACTACAGAGTGGTATCAGAGCATGGTTCACCACTTGGACTGGATGGGTAGAATGTGTTTGTCATGCATGCATGTAGGTTGTATATGTGCTTGTTATGTATGCATGGTAGTGGTAATTGTTACAATTGTGTTTCCATGTAGGATTTGATGATGTTATTGCTGGGATGTGTTTGTCATGAATGCATGTTAGTTGTATATGCATTTTTTATGCATGTCAGTGTCTATATGTTGTTATGCATGCATTGTCATGATTATGGTTATGCATGTATGGTAGGTCAGACATGCATTGTGAGGTCATTGTATGCAATTATGTAATCATGATGTTATTGGTATATAATGATGCTAATGTTTTGGTTGAGATAAAGTAGGATATGCAAACCATCAAAGTGAAGTTGCAACATTGGACCTCAAGGAAAGAACGTGTCATTATATAGATTTGTATGTTGGGCACGCAGGTATGTAGGTTAAGGATTGTTATATGCATTATGGTTATTTGTATGCCTTTCATTATATTATTATTATGGTTACATGTATGATAAATACTAGTTGATTAGTGTAGTAATATACACATGTGTTAGATAGTCATAAATGATAGTAACATGTGGTTGTATGCATTTCTACTATTGTTTTATGTTAGATAACTTGATGGTTAGGTTATATGTTGTTGATGAGAATGATATATAACTTGTTTTTATATGCTAGTAACTTGATGATTAGGGTTATTACATTAAGATCTTGATGTTATATGTATCATACTAATTTGGATTGGTCTATGCAAATGGTTAAGGTTATGCCATTGAGGTATGTGTTAATACATTGTGATATTATGTCATACTAATCTAAAATGACTCTGCAAATGTGATTATTATGTATTAATGATAATTTTTTATGATTTTATCATGTTAACATGTTATCTAGTGAATATTATGGATATCATGACCTTATTTATGTTTGAGTTGATATGTCGTGAAGTTATATCATTCTAATCTGGATTGATTTCGTAGACAAGACAACCTCCCCTGAGATACATTAATATATGAGTTGGCCTATGTCATATATTCGATGTTTGAGTGTTTTATTATGTCATCTAGTTGATTTATTTAACATGGTATGTTTCCAAGTTAGTTGAATGTTTGATGAATTGCATAATATGACTATGTGTATGTAAAATTTCTCGAAGGAATGATATTGTTTTAATATGGTTTTACTCACACATATGTGTTGAGATAGTTGACATGTACTTGAGTGTAATAGGTGAGCGTCTAATGACTATGATTTTACTATGGATTATGACATGATTGCTAGTCTTGGTAAAGGTTGATTTCAAATTTATAGATATGATTGTCTTCATATTTGGAACATGTGGTCAACATGTGTGAGAAGTTGCAGGGTAACATGCTTGGCATAACAAGGTAAGATAACTGGTATATTGTTACATTTATTTATGCACTGATAATTATTTTTTATGGCAATATGATAAATAGAATTGCATGGCAAAGAAATTTCCATGGAATGTTGAAGAAGTCTCAAGTTGATGTTTCCCTTGGAAGAATTGGGAATCCATCGGGCTTGAGTCATGGTGTTTGTTTAGAGTCTTGTGCTTTTGGTAACTTGTTATTTTCTTGCACTTTATTTGTAGTTTTATTATGTTTAGTGCATGATCATGCCACTTTGTTTGTTGTGTCATATTGTTATTTGTTTTCATGATTTTCTTTTTGTTTGTTTCCTATTATTCCCTTTTATATTGTTAGGGTCTTCGGAATTAGTTGCGAAAGAGGAAAGTTAATGGATTTCGGGGAGATTTGTGTGGTACCCAACAAGTGATGTAAGGCCTGGATGAAGCTCAGTGCATGTGTAAGGGAAGATAAAGGTAAGAGTATGACAGTCGGCTAAGTTGGGTGGGTCCATTAGTGTAAATGGATGGTGGTAGGACAATTGTGAGAAAGATAATAGGACAGGTAAAGTAAATGGATTTGAGGTGTCAGATGCCTTGGCTATCTTTGGAACTGTTTTTATAAATGTTGTGCATGAATAAAGGAAGTTCTCTTAACCTTGACCTTGACATATAGTAATTATGTTGTGATCATGATCACTTTATGCTAATGTTTATATGCATATATGTTTGTATGTACAGTTTTATCTAACAGGGTCATCAGGGATCATGTTTTTTTTTATGTTGATGTTTATATGTATATTATATGTATGTATTTCGTTGTCTGACAGTGTCACCAGGGATCATTCTTTTGGAGGAATGATTGCTTATGTAGGTGAATGGCATGAATAGGTTCCTAGTTTATGAGGAATCAAGTGGGAAGAGTTGTCATGACAAATATACGAGGTTAGTATCATGTGGATATGAATTGATATTGTATGCTTGTATTATACCTATGTTTATGTTATGATAGGGAACACTGAAGGATACATCAATGAAATGAAAACAATGTGCTTCGTGGGATGCTAGGATAAGCATAGATGGTAGAGAGACACTAGAAGCAAGGCTGCTTGGTAGAGACAATGTGGTTTTGGATGCGTGGTACTACTGTTGTGCATATGTTGTACATGTTGCATCTATGATGTTGTGTGTACATTTTGTTTATGCATTGTTATGTACAGGGTGGTACAAATAGTGTTGTGTGAATATTTCATATGCAATGCTAGGTATAGATGGCGCTATGTACAAGTTGCATATGCAGTGTTGTGTACATATCGTATTGTGTGAATGTTGTATATGCAGTGTTGTGTGCATATGGTGTTGTGCACATCTTGGATATTTGGTGTTGTGTACATGTCGTGCATGTGGCATCGTGCACATGTGGTTTCATGTACATGTCATGCATGTGGTGTTCTATACATGTGGTATTGCGTACACATTGTACAAGTGTGCAATGTACATATGACATTGTGTACACGTTGTGCAGGTGGTGTCATGTACATGTGATGTTGTGCACATATTATGCAAGTGGTGTGGTGTACAGTTGGTATTGTGTACATGTTGTACATATGGTACTGGTGTACATGTGGTATTGTGTGCATGTCATACATGTTGTGTTGCAGGAATGTGGCACTATGTATGTGCATTGTGTAGTCATTATATCGTGACATGTGTATTCATTTTGTTGTACCCTGTGTACGTATATGTATTGTGTTTTACATGAGGTGTATGTGTATGTCTTGTGTTGTGGTGTACACCAGCTGTAGGAGTATGTACTGTGTTGTGTTGTACACTTAGTGTAGGTGAATGTGTTGTATGTTAGGTGTAGGTGCATGTATTGCATGGCATTGTATATCGTTTGTGGTTATATGTGTGTGATTTACACTATGTATATGTGTACATGGTTGAAGAGAAGGAATTGGGTGTTTTTCAAGTGTGGAAATAGATCTGGTGTGCGTACGAAATAAGGACAAAGGTAGAAGCAAAGGATTGATTAAAGGATAAGTATTAATATTTTATTTTAGTTTTATTATGCATGTGATTTATGATTCTGGTCTATGATGATTACATGTGATCTATGACTAGTTTATGATGCTTACATGTGATTTATGAATTTGATCTATGACGGTTGTGTTTTGAGCTAACCTATTGTGATATGTTTATACATGATGATTTGGCCAAAGATGCTAGTTTGACTTGTTGTGACAGGAAGTGAAAAAAATTGCAAGTATACCTTATTGACGAGCCACCAATGAGGTATGATTTGAAGTTATTTCAATTTATTTTAAATCTAATGGTAGTTACGTACTTGGTACAGGAAATCATGGGAAATGCCCAAGTTGGGTGGTTGAAACCGACTACAAGAATTAGCAGCAACAGTGAAAGAAATTGGAACATGTAGCAGTATGATGGTAAAGCATTCAAAAGCAGGGCCATTGTGGGTCATGGGTACCCAATAGTGTCCATTGATTATCATGAGCATGATATGACCAGTATAAAGTTTTGAGGCAGGGATATGCCTTGGTTTCTGGACCTTCTGATGCAAGGAAACATTGGTGAGGGATGGACTTCCTGGGATGGGGATTCCAGCGGAACTTTGAAGGTGTGTCACTACACTGAACGAGGTGACCAGATCACCCGAGGGACTACGTAGTAGAGAAGGGAAGGCTGGGGGATGGATTTGGTTTGGTCATTAGCATTCCCAGATGGAATCACATGCACATTGGGAGTGTGCCTGGAGCAATGAGATGGTAACTGTTCATTGAGAGGGCAAGTGGCATAGGACTGTATCGCTAGACACTAGATGCAACTTTGACTTTGACAGTGGATTCTAGACTTCCTGCGAAGGAGGTGAATCCTGGTACTACTTTTGAGGGTGGAGGTGTGAGCCCTTGGATTCCCTTGTTGATTGATATGGGCATCCTATCATTTTCTTTGCTAGTTGAGAAAATGTGTATATGTGTATATTATTGTAAATATTGTATCGAAATAGATTTATAAAGCTCCATAGGCAATATGATTATTTTTTGGGTGAAGCAAATGTGTATGTTTGTATATGTGTTTATTATTGTAAATACCATAATGAGTTGTATTATAAAGCTCTAGTCAATTGTATGTTTGTCATGTTTTAGCAGATGGTCATTGTAAATAGTGCAACGATCTACGTTATAAAGCTCCATGGATGGTATGTTTTGTTTTCAACGTTCTTGCTTGTTATAGGTGTCATTGAACACCAAGGAAGGTGTTCCCCAGTGAGGAGGGTTCTGTAACAGCCTTGGATAAAAATCCATATAAATATAAAAATACAAGACCACATTCATGGGACACATATTCCAAGTTGAATGGTGGAAAAAAAATCCTAGTGGTGTGTCACTTCGGTTTATTATGGCTAAGGAAATTGGCAAAGGAAATGGAAAAGGCTTTGGAAAGGAATGAATCATTTATTGGCATTTTATTTATGAAAATAAAGGAAATTAGGAGAAAAAGAAGGTGAAAGGTCACAGGTTCCATGTGAGGAGGAAAATGAAGGAAAATAATGGAAATTGAATAAAATAGAGGCCTCATTAATAAAAAGGCTTCTGAGGATCATTTAGTAAGATTTTGCTCAGGCTTGGTCAATGTAAGATTTTTGTCAATTCAGTTTTGGAGCTCTCATTCTATTCTCTCTCTCTCTCTCTCATACTCTTGGACACAAAGTTTTTCTTGGAGTAGTCTTGGAGAGTGTGGCATACTTATATGCTTGGAGCAAGAAGGAATGAGGACATTGGGATTCCCAACTACAACGAGTTTTGTTGGTAGGTACCGAGTTGCATGTATGTTTTCCTCACTAGTTTTGGCATGCATGGCATATGCATTTGGTTTATTGGTCATGATCTATCATTGGCATTGAGGATTGCCTGGATTAATAGTGGATTTTCCTAGCCTTTCCATTTCAGCAATAGTGATAGTGTTGTGGGTTCATTTCTTTGTTTTTATGGTTGGTTCTCATGTTTCCTTTAGCTTGGGTTGAGTTACTAGTTCCTGTAAGCCTTGGTTGGAAAAATGATTTGTAAGCCTTTTAACATATTGGATTGAGTTACTAGTCCTGAAAGCCTTGGTTGGAAAAACACTTTGGAAGCCTTTGGTGGTTGAGTTACTAGTCCTGGAAGCCCTAGTTAGACAAATGATCTGGAAGCCTGCCAACAACTATGGGTTGAGTTACTAATCCTTGAAGCCTTGGTTGGAACAAATTCTTTGGAGCCCTGGAATGCTTGGGCAGAGACCAATCTCATGATGGTTTATGATGTCTAACCATGAGGTGGAATCATTGTTTGATGGGTTGAGGTGGTTTGGCCTCTAGAAGCCCTAGTTTAGTTTTGATGGACTGTTCCATGAGATCCCACATTCATGCTTGGAATATGGCACAAGGGTGACTCGCTAAAGAGATATTTGGCTTACCCATGTCTACGGTCAGGTGGTACCTGCAAGTCCCAAACTTGGTTGCATTTTTCTTGTGGAAATTAAATCTCTTTCCTATTGTATTGATGGGTAAATATGCTTATTTTTATGTTTTTTATGGATGTTCTATGCTTAGCATCTCTAATGTTTACATGTTGTTTATGAATGTGTTTTATGACCATCATGATATTTTCCTCATATCATGTTTTTAGTAGTAAATGAATGAACAATGTATCTATGGCCTAATAGATGAAATTGCAGCTAATGTGTTGATGTATCAATGCTTCTTAGTGATTCTCAGATAAGTATGAGACCCCTATGATTAGTTATGTTGTTAAGACCTATAGCTTTCATGTTTGTGACATGTTTGATGAAACACTTGTCATGGCTAGTAGGGGTTCATTCTAGTCCTTGTTAATGTTTTTTCAAATGTATCATTGTTTTTTTGTGTAAATTCATCTCTGAAGGTGTCATTGAATTCTGGGTAGTGACCTGGGCCCTAGGCCTGAAAAATTGGCACCCCAAAGATGTAAGCACAACACTAGGGAAAAAAGTCCCCAGAAGCTCCCTTGCCCTTGCTATGGGAGCTTCTAGAGCCTCCCAGATGCACCCTTATCCATATCAAGGGAACGTCCAGTGGTTTGATACACTAAAAATTCAGTTGGTCTCAGGGTCTAGTTACTTGAGTGGTTGGGATGGATCCTAGGAGTTATTTTTCTGATGTGGAAGGTCTGTGTGATGTTTTCTGTTGGTTCCACTTCCTTAATTGACACATAGGGAGTCAAATCATATCATAGTAACTTCTCGTCACATGTTTACCTTGGTTGGCCAGTTACTTGGGTAGATGTGGGAGGAGGGTGTTACATCTTACATGATCTGCTTGGAATCCTCCTTGAGCATCATTCTATCATGTCAAGATAACAACACCTGCAAATAGAATTCACTCATGAAAAGACAAAATAAATCCAAAAATATCCTAGTCTATCTTGTTATTCATGGAACACATTGATTGATTTGGGACATAGTGCAGGACTAAGGAGGAGGCTCAGGGATTATGCGATGCACAGTTCCAGGAGGTAGTGATGAGGGTCTAATCACTAGGACTACATAGTGCACAATGGCAGAGGGTTAAGAAGGGAGGATAATGCAGTTGATGGAGTCAATGATGAAGTGAGGCAAGCGTTCTTACTGTGATTGTGCAGTGTGTGGTTCTGGAAGGACTGAGATAGGTGATTACATAGTTGAGCAAGTCAAGGATTGAGATAGGGCCTAACTACTGACTGAGAATTCACAGTGCATAGTTGAGCTCTGACTTGGCCAATGATTGTGCAGTTAGTAGGAGTAGGAGGCAAAGACTGAGCATTGATATTACATAATGCTCAATTCTTTAAGATAGTGACTGTGCAGTGCATAGTTCTAGGAGGAAAGGATGGTTGACTAGGGCCTGAGACTGCACAATGCACAATTCATGAAGGAAAGATGAGATATGGATAGTTGGGTAGGTTGCAAAGATAGGAAATCTTTAGAAATTGACTAAGTGTGGGATCAATAGGAAAAAAAGATAAGACCAGAAATAGGCTTTAACATGATCACACATTCATTAATGATCAACCACCCAAAATCAACACACATCCATTAAAATGATAGTAAAATGACACTTACCTCCAAGTGTGACACTTAAGGTACAGTTTGCGACAGAAGTGTTGTATGAAACAAGAAAGTGCATAACACTCTGGAAATAGGTCTAAGACATATCTCTATGACAAATAAAACCCATCATTATAGGAGAAAACACCAAATCTACCTCTTAAAGATGCATTATAATTACCTTTCACAAAGAGCGACACTTTCCTTAACGAAATACAACACTTGAATTTTCTTCACAAAGGGACTTTGAAAATTATAGAACAAGTATGTAGAGACTTTAATAACTAGAAAATAAAGTTGACATGGTTAAAGGGAGGCTCCAAAGTTTGAATGCAAGCCAAAATTTGGAGGCCATTTTAGCAACAACAACACCTCCCAAAAGGAAACCCTACAATTGGACACTTTCGATTTGTCTAAACTCAATCATGTCTATGGATTCAAAGTGCCATGTAGAGCCATGTGATTCTAAGTAGGGAGATACTTCATGGATCAATAGAATTGATCCAAATAACTAGGTATGGTCTCCACATTAGAATGCATATGCCATTTCAAGTGTGGAAGAAACCCCTATACATAACATCAAACCATATCATATATGAAAATTAAACCATAGACTACATAAACCAAATGCCATATGTCATGAATAGAATCTATAAATTAAGGTGGGGTAAAAACCTAGTCATAAGGGAACAAAGAAGGATGGGAAAACCCCATAGTATGATTGCATAACATATATATAAAACAATCCTTGTAACAAACATTGTATATATCCAATGTTGTGTATACATAAATTCTAATCCTAATGACATATGTATAAGACTATAGTTAAGTTGAAGAGTATGGTGGATTTAATAACAATTTGTAATTTAATAAGCCACCAGCCCAAAACATAGACTTAAGAATATCTTGGGAAAGCTTAAGGGAAGCTTAAAATGTATGTGTTATAAGGTGAAAAAATCTTGTGTTAAATCTTTAAAAAAAATCAACTTGTATCTAGGTATTATAGAGGAAAACATGGTCTATGATCAAGCTTGTAACATAGTGTTAAGTCGTGATCTTGTGGAGTATAGCTTAAGTATTGTAATTTAGTCAACAAGGAAAAAAAATAGTGTGTGTTTTGATTTTCATTACATGTGGTATCAGAGGTGTAAGTTACAACATTGTGCCTTTATGGGTCCTAGCTGGAATTTTTGTGTATCATACAAAAAGGAAAATTGATGCTAGAAAGAAAACTGTGGAATGGATGAAGATATTAATTGACATACATCTGTAGGTTCACCAGATAGGGTTAGAGAGTATTATTCTAAGAAGGGAATGATGAGGGGTGAAACTGAAAACTAAAATAACCATGAACTCAAAATTTTACAAGTGGCTAGTAGTCTAGAAATAGACATAGATAGAGTTAAAGCTAATCAGAAGAAACTATCTAAGGTGATGAATGAACAAGGAGACATAAATGGGTACATAATCAAGATGTTAGATGAAAACATAGGCAATATCAAATCTAAAAGAACTCATAAGAAAAGGTTTAGGAATAATTTTTTAGACATAACAAAAACATTAACATCTAATGAGAGTCAAACACCTAAGTTTAAAGATGACTTGGATAAACAAAAGTTAGGGAGCAACAATTTTGTATCTAAGGAAAAATTAATTGAATCCAAATTATATCATTAATTTAAAATGGCCAAACCTCCGAATTTCGACGAAGAATCTAAGGGGAAGAAGCTTGGATTTTGAACATGTCAAAATATTTTGAATTCTATAATTACCCTAGTAACCTGATAACCAGACTAGCTACATATCAATTGATTGGCAAAGCAACTTTGTGGTGGAAAAAAACAAAGAAATAAACAAAATTAGAGGCAAAAAAATGACTTGAAAACTATTAAAGAAGGATTTCAAGAAAAAGTACTTAACATAGAGGTACTACAATGAGAAAGCTAGGGAATTGCATGAATTAAGGCCGGGTCAGTTAACAATGGATGAATTTTTGAATAAATTTATGAGCTTGTTGTAGTATGTGCCATATCTCAAGGAAGAGAAATAAAAAATTCAAAGGTTTATCAATTGTTTACCATTTTCCTACAAAGAGAGAATTGAATTTGATAATCCAAAAACAATGGACAGACTAATAAGAAAAGAAAATTTGTGCTACACTCAAAATAAGCAAAAAAGTGATAAGTCTAAGAATTGGTTAGAAAAGAAGAATGAAAAATATAAAGCTAAAAAGAAAGGATTTAAGAAAAATTCATTTTCCAATACTCCTAAAATTGTTCAAGAGGGGGATTACACTAGGAATGTGAATCAACAAAGAAATCTGAATAAGGAAAGTGTACAGGTAAGAGGAACAAGGAAGCCAAAATTTGATGAATCTATAGGGTCATGTTGATGCCTCGAAAATCGCTACAATAACAATGGGGGATAACCACCTGGTCCGGACCTTAAAGCAGCTCCTTTTCCGTTTGGTGTGGTGGCTCCGATTAGTTTAACTAGGTCCAGTTACCTTCTCCCTATTGCTATTGGTTTATGATGTATCTTTACCTACCAATAGATAGGGATATCAAATCACTTCTTCTTGTTGATCAGGCAAGAGAATGACCCTTAAGCTGATTTGGGTTCAGCCAAGCTACAACTAAAGTTTTGCCTCTTTGGGAAGAGGACTTAAAAGAATGTAGAAATTACTCTAAATGCAAACTTGTTCTATAATGCAAGAAAAATAAACTAATCTTAATCCTATCTTAATTGGGTAGATATAGATCTAACCCAACCAAGAGCAAGATATTTAAAGTATTGGGATCTTAAATATGTCTTGTTTATAATGAATATCAAGTTAATGAAGTAGTTAAATTAACTGATATTATGGATATCAAAGCACATCCTATTAAGACCTCTTAATTGAAATAATGAACCAACAACATTCAGCAAGTAGTTCACAAAAATGATATTAATTATCAAATCAGTAAATCCAATAATTAAACAATAATATGTGGAAATAGTTCACAACGCATTACCATTCAATAAATCAGTTTTATAAGACAGATTTTTGAGTAAGTAGTTACTCAGAAATGAGAAATTAATTCATAAGAACAGAAATACATAATAACAACATTGAGACAAATTACCCATATTGACAATAGTGCACAAACATGAATAAAATGAGACATTCCTGTTACCATAAAAATGAAACTGATATTTGAAACAGTAGTATTAGAAATACCAATTTATTGCATCCATTTCTCTATCCCCAGTCTCCAACAACGCTTTACATTGCTGAACTTCTGCCTTCAAAACTAAAGCCACAATAGCGCAAACTTTGCCCATCATGCATAATTCAAGATACAAAGGAAAAATACTCAATAATCCCCAGATCTGAGATTTTCTCTCCTCTCACCTACAACTCTAGATTCCTATTACATAAGTGCTTTTAGAAGTCCAAAATTACAGAGGAGAGCAGCCACTATTACATTCTGCAATCTATTATTGATAATATTTGCAAAGGAATTCTTGAGAGGAAAGTTTGTTGAAGAGAAATCTGTCCAATCCAATTTTATTTGCTCAAAAATCCAATCTTTAATCGCTGGAGCATTCTCATTGATTGAGATCCTTTTCTCCATATCCCTTCTACTATTTTCCTACAAGAAGAAATCAAAATAAATTAAAATGCAACAATAAAATGTCATTTCTGACATTTAAAACAAATTCAATCAAATTTAATTTAAATAAATAATTAAAAATAAAATATAAGCTCTCTATTGATGCTTAGCATGGTTTAATTGGACAACGATATTATTGATGAGTGAATCTGCAATTAGAAGAGGCTTGGGCAAATGAAAATGAAGAAAATAAAACTCAGAAAATTGATTTTGTTTTAGAGATTCAGAGCTTGATCTTCTACTTGATTTGCGACCCAATAAAAGACTAAATCTATTAGTGAAACCTTCTCAAAAATGTTCTCCTTGATTTTATCTTTCTAATGAGCTGTCCTGGGCCTCATTTGGCCAAGTAAAACTCATTCTATGGGCTTCCAAAGTAGATGAGTTAACTCTGGCACAGTTCTGGAATTTATGTTGCTAGGCTAAAAAATCAATATTTTAATTAAAAAATTAATACTAAATTAGAATTCTAATTATCTAATAATTAATTCTAATTTAATTGTTAATTATGAACTAAACTAATTAATATTATTCATTAATCTTAATCTAACTAATTAATATAATTAACTATTTATAAACTAATTAATATTAATCTGAATAATATTTAAATTTTAATTTATTTAAATTAATTATCTTATATATTAATTAACTAATTTAAGATTAAATATTAAATATTATAACTTATTTTAATATTTAAACTAAAACTAACATACCACTCCACTCATTCATAACTAACCTACCAATTCAACGAATGCATAAGTTTTGAATGAAACTTTGAAACAAAACTTATAACACTTTGTTTAACATCTCATGACTTATGCTTATCAGCGATCGGGGTATGGAGGTATCGAAGATCGGGGGAATTGAAGTGTAAGGATTTTTAAAACTTGTTACAATGCAAAAGCTCTAATGTGATTGAAAAGTCCCAATGCAACCTTCTGATTGCGAAATAAGTTATATATATATATATATATATATATATATATATATATAATTTAATTAAATTAATTATATTTTAAATAATAATTAATTTAATTAACTTAAGATTTAATATTAAAAATCAATTTTTATTTTGGTTTTATTTTTCTGAGATTTATTTCATAAACTACAGCCACTTTAACGAATAAAAATAAATAAATTACAGCCACTTTGAAATTCTGGGTTTTCGAGATTAGTAATAAATTTGGAAATTGAAGTAAATTTCTAAAATCTCGCTGCTTAATGATTTGGCTGTATAAGTAAAAATGAAAAATGTTAGTAAAAACTCACTAGGGGTTAATATTTAAAATAAATGCATTATTGAACTAATTTATTTACAAAATGCAATATTGTACATTTTATGCATTTTTAACCCAGGCTAGATAAATGATGAGACTTCAAAAGAGTACCATTTTCAAACTAGTTGACCAAATGAGGTGAAACAAGCATCAATGGGAAGCTTATAAAAAATTGATTTTAACAAAGCAATCAAAACAAGAATCCAAAGAAAATGAAAAATTAACAAACGCGTAAGATAATTAATTAAATAAAAATTCTAAAAGGTGTTTAGCCAAAAGTTTTATAGAAAGGGTCCCCATTATTTGAGGTGAACAAATCAAAAATGGGGGGTTGTGTTTTTACCACAATAATGGCGACACACAGGAGAAGAACCAGTTATCTCCGTTTGATATGAATGAGATTTTCCTAAAATTAAAGTAAAAATAATTAAAGAAGAGAAAATTATGTTTGAAATGTTTGACTAGGTTCATTAGTCTGAATAAAAACAAGAATCATCTAACTATAATTTTTCTCAAAATTTCTCATAAATTAAAATATTCCAAAACTCTATATCAGTCATTAATTATTTGTACAGATAAAGCAGGGGTCACTTTACAGCTTGGATTTTAAAATATACTCATTTGTCACAGGTAGAGCCACTGTTGCCAGCAAACATCTATAGTCTCGACAAGGTTACCTTTTAATCATCAATGATTCAGAATCCCATCTTTTTAAAGAATTATTGACCTAGAAATAAACCCATTATATATGTTTATTATTATTTTTTATTTTTTGTTATAAATCTTAAAAGCCATTGTCCTGGCTTGGTGACCAGATAGTTGACAATGTCATTCACTGGTTATAATTGGACTGAACAAGATGGCTCGTGATGAGACCCCTTGTCTTATAATTGTTGGCAATCATAAGCCATTACCCTAGTTTGTTTAGCAGTGTTGGTAATGTCAGCCTATTTTTCCCCTATGATAATGGTAAGCAAGCTCATGATGAGACCTCTTATCTTTTAAGTTTAAATATATTTTTGGATCAAATTCTAGAAAAATAAGACTCTTTGGGACAGAGAGAATCATTGACTCCTTAAAAGTTAAGAATGACAATTTCAGAGTTAAAGGTGTTTTGCTGTAAAGTGTCTTTACTTGGTTATAAATAACTTTTCTTGACTGATAATAAAACTTTGAAAGATCTTAATAAAATATTGAAATCTCAAAATGATTACAATTTGATGAAAAAGAATTTCTTCAGATTTTATAATACTTTGTCAACTTCTCTAAATTGGTAATCTCTTCCTTAAGTATGTCTACCTTTATAATAAGAAAATCAAACTTTACCAAGAGAATTAAGAAAAAGCTAATAAGTGACTATTAACTATTTTTCTCCATGTATGCTGACCATTGTTAGGTAATAAGTAGGCCTTCCATATAAATCATGGAAAAGTCACCAAAATCAAAATTGAAAACTAAAGGAAAAAGAATTCTTATGCTAAATTGAGAAAAGAAATCAGCAAATAAAACAAAATTGAAGAAATTTTAAAAGTGGAAAGGAAAATTCAAGTTTCAAAAGATAAACTCAAACAAGAATGTTTATACCAATGTCTCAACAATATGAAGAAAAAGAAAATAATTGTGTAATCATTCCTTCTTATGTCGAGATTTAGAAAAATCATACCTTGCAGGGTTGTAAATGTTTTAGGCTTTTAGATAGCAATGACGATAAAATTCAGCCACAATGAAAATCTTCTGTCTGATATCAATATTCTTGTTTCAAAGCATCATCTTAATCATTTTCTAATAAAAGGAATGCTTAAATAAACAAACTAAAGGTTCAGAAACTTCCTGGTGTAGCTGTTTCAATGAAGATTATCGCTGCTTCTTGAAATAAAGCTAAGAGAAAAGTATAGGACTTCGAAAATATGATCCGGTAGAGAGTTGGAAGCTTTTTATGAAGCGCTGCAAAACAGATTTATATATCAGAAAAACAAAACTGAAACTAAAGTAACGAAATGGAAATTAATGAAAGTTGGTACATGAATCTTACCATTGGATAATTGCTTTTGATCTTACCTGAAAGATATCAGTTTTTCCAAGCTAGTTGATTTCTTATTTTAATTAACATTAAAAACATGAAGAAATCAAACTAACAAAAATCCTATAACTCAAAATCATTATTTATTTTATTTACACTAAAGCAAGCAGTAAAATGTAAAAAAGCAATACTTTATGTTCAAGGGAATCGAAATTAAAACAAATGCATCAGAAATGAGAATGAGAATTTGCAGTAATGATTGTTTCTCAAAATATTGTAAGTTTCATATAAACTCCATGATTTTATAAATTGTCCAGAATCAAGACCAAATCCAAGATGATAAAATTTAAATATGAAGATAGGGAGGTCTTGAATTCCATTTTTAATTATGGAATTATATATTTAAAACTGAAATATATGAGAAATCAAAATTATTTAAATATGTTGCAAATTGGTGATTAACTGCTTTCTTACCATAGTGGTTATCCCAGCTCGCTTTAAATTAACGCATTGCCTTATCGGATGATTCATATTGCATATTTCACCATGCTTCAAGTTTAATTTGCAAGACTTCACCTTTGTTGCTATGCCATATATTGATTAAATGTTAATGGCTTAGAGACATGCATTGGAAGCTATCGCATTGGAGATTGCAATGGAAAATTGTCGATAAGAACATGCGATGAGAACATGTGCAATGAAATGAAGTGATCGCATCATTAAAGAAATATTATATTGGGGATCGGGCCATATTTACATTATGCTTCCCACATCACACATCGCAGATTCGGAGATGTGATGTGAGCATAAATAAAAATGCGATGAATTGATTGCGATATCGACGATTGCTAATCGGCGTTTGGCAAACTTTTGGTACCCGATATAACACAATATGATTTTTGCGATGTCGATACGTGATGAAGAGCGGACTCGATAATTTTATGATGAAAATTTAATAACATATCGGATCCGAGACATCGACCTTTTAAAATTATGCTCCTACCATTATTTGCGAATAAATGGACGCAATATTTTATAAACTTGATTTTACTTTCATATTGGGTCCGGAATTATGTGGTCATCGCAATATGGTAAAGTCGTTTATCGTAGATCAGTGATTCATTATAATGGAAGTATATTCAACTGCAAACCTCCGATATGCGAAATATGATATGACATATGAACGAGGTAATACATCGGAGATCTTTTATTAAACAATTTGTTATGAAAAATGCTAAAAGCTACTTCCGATAAAATATTTCGCTACAAATGGTTGTGATATGGATGATGTGATTAACGAAGACGAGTGGACTGACAATATTGTAAACATTTTCACTGAAGTATCAACAATATGAAAATCAAGTTGAATCCTATGATATTGCTTGAAATTTCAATTGGGTTTTCTGATGGTTGAAAGCAAAGTTAAAAATTCTCAAATTCGAATGAATCACAAATAAAATTTCCTTGAACTTGTTGCAAATTTGAAATGAGTTTGTTGCTTACTTCAAATTTTGAAAACAAATGAAAACCTGCAAATAAAACAGAACAAAAATAAAAAATAAACTAAGGAAAAGATAAACTAATAATAGATGAAAATGAACTTGTAAATGCATACCTGGAAGGAATTTGTCTGTAGATTTTACCTTATGAATCTTCAAATTCTTCCTTCGATTTATCAAAATTTTGACTTTGTTCAAAATCATCTCATCATTTATTCTAAATCTAAGTGTGCAATCAGCCTAAATAAAATCTATTTATTCATGTTCAGGAAATATAAAATTTACCAGAAATAAATATAAAAATAGGCTTCCCTTTTGAATTGAAACAACAATTTATTACCTCTGCTTATTCTGAATAACTTGAGAAGAATCTGTATTGTTACAACAACTGTTCAATAATGCCTTTAGTAAATGAATATGATGTGTATTACAACATTAGATAATAAACTAAGGGTCCAAATAGGATAAAGCCACTAATTGTGAAAAAATGTCAAAACAGATTTGAATGTGTGCACACAGTGAAATGGGCATCCTTAAGGTTAGCTTGGTAAATTTGGAGGAAGATAATATGAACTTCATATGATTACCACGAAAGTTTAGACTGACTAATAATGATTGAGTCAGAATTAAGCTTATCATAGAGAGTCATACATTTCATGGGATAATGAGATCATGAAGCTTTTATATCTTCAAAACCTTTATCATATAAATTTCAAAAGAAAATCTTAGAAGGAAATCCCGAAATGAAAAAAAGTGGCTTTGAGGTGATTGATGCCAAGTGCAACCTCGATTGAATTTAATCAAGACATTATTCAAAATAGGCAGAGTAGAGGTATTGCTGTAAGAAATTTAAAAAGGAAAGCAAGAATAAAAAATTTCTGATAGGGAGGAAATGTTTTCACTGAACATACATGAGAATGGTGGATTGCTTTGTTTTATTTTTAATCTACAGAACTGTTGAAAATAAATTAACTACATTAACTCTACTCCTATTCTAACCATATACATGAAAAATGACTAGGTATAGTCATATTTCCAGTGTAACCATTTTCTCATTTTAATCCCTGCATGTATGTACAATTCAAATGTTAGTAATAAAAATAGAAATCTTATTGAACTAAGAAAATTAAATCTGTAAGTAGAATGCACAATTATTGTTAGCAACTTAATGAAATTTTCTTTCTCTTGAAATTTCCTTTCCAATTGAATACCAATTGGATCATAAAAATCTGGATGGATTTCTATTAATGATTGGGAAATGTTCAAAAGAGGAGATAACAGGCCAGATTGTGGATATGAGCTTTTAAATTCAAAGGCCTAGAAAAAATTGTTAATATTATGTACAAATATTAAATTATTGACAATCTTCCATGAAGGAAAACTTTCCAAATATTTTTCAAATGAATTAATAAAAAATGGATGGAAATCTTTCAAATGAAATGGAAAATGATTAATTAAATTGGATTGCTGGCCAGATTGTAAAAATACATTTTCTTGCTGACACTGCTTTTGAGAAGATAGAAGCTTTTGATGCTCATGATTATAATATGAAACTTCAATTTTCCAACAGGACAATGCATCATTTGAATGTTTGATAGTAAAATGCTCAATATGCCAACGTAAAGTATCAAAAATCTGAAAAATAAAATTAGAAATAAAATTTGATTTTAAACAAAAGAAGTGAGGAAACAAAAATAAAATGAAATTACTATTGTTACAATTAATGTTACAGCACAATTGGAATCGTTTTGAAATGATTTCTTTTTCACAAGGATTGGCCAGAATTATGGAATTTGAGTAATTTTGAATTCCAACTTGTGAATTAGAAAATGAATTATGATTATGAGTAGGAATGAGAGCTTGATCATGATATGAATCATAAATTGGAATGTTTTCTTGAATGGTGAAATCATGAAGATAATTTGCTACTCTAAAATGAGGATAGGTTGGAATAATTTTTAAATTGAAATGTTCCTCATTCTCATATATTATCTGAATTTTATCATGAGGATTCTCTTGAGAAGAATAGAAATCAACATCCTCAATGTCAGAGTAATTATCATAAATGACTTCACAAGATTCTCTAGAATTCCCTTTGATCTCATCCAATATACCAAAACAAGGAGGAACAAGAATTTCATGTTCATTAATGGAAAAAGAATGATCAATCATTGTTTCTCTATCTTGATTAAAATTAATTGGTACATCATTTAGACAATCCTTTTTATTTTCTGAAATATCATTAATACCAAGAGGAGATAAATTACCAACATTAAAAATATCAGGATAAAGGGAAAAATGTGAACCTGAAATAATGCATTTAAAAATATATTTGTTTGAAAATTCTTGTACATTATGCTCATGGTAAATTTCAGATTTCAGATCATTCATTTGTGTGTTCATGCTTTTTTGAAGAAGATCGCTTTGCTGCTCTGATCTCGACATTTGCTCATCATGGAAAGATTCAAAAATTTGTACCACTGTTTGCATGCTATTATTTACTTTGATTGTTGCTTGCACTCGCTGATTTGCAATCTGATTTTTTGAATTTACCTCAAAGTAGATTTCAGATTTCAAGGCGGCTCTTTCTCCAAAATCGTTGTTGTTGTCTTCTTGTATTTGATTAGAAATATTTTCCAAGCTTTGTGAAACCTCTTCATCACAATTTATTTGTACATCCGAAATGGAATTCTCATTTTTCTTGGAGGGGGATGAAACAAAACTTGAATTAATTTCATATGGATTGGGAATGGGAGGAAGAGAACAAATATATTCAAACCAATCTAGTGATTCTTCTTCCGTAGGTTTATCTTCAACTTTAAATCTTAAACAATTCAAGTGAAATCGAATATTAAAATCATTAACAGACTCATTTTCAAACCTTCGTAGATATTCAATTTCTTCACATATCTGTTCATAATCATAGCCGTCAAATTTACAAATGAAAATTGTAACAAATTAATCCCAGCTGCGAATTGAGGCAACTAGAAGAGTTTTACACCAGTTTCTGGCTTTTGCCATAAAAGTGAGAATAAAAATTCTGCATAAAATGCCTTCATCAATTCCTTGAAAATCATAATTTGAAACATTTTGAATAAATTGAAGGACACAATTAAAAGCAGAAGAATTTCTCTTACCATTGAAATTTACCTGAGACAAGAGTCTTACCACTTCGGGTAGAGTATTGGAAGATGCACGTCCATGGATACAACTCCAAATTGGAAGTTTAAGAGGAGTCATCGTAATCAAATAAAGTTTTAAATTGAAAAGACTCCAATAGACAAAAAAATCTCAGGCCCTCCTTCTAGCGCCAAAAATGTTGATGCCTCGAAAATCACTGCAACAACAATGGGGGATAACCACCCGGACCGGACCTTAAAGCAGCTCTTTTTCCGTTTGATGTGGTGGCTCCGACTAGTTTAACTAGGTCCAGTTACCTTCTCCCTATTGCTATTGGTTTATAATGTATCTTTACCTACCAATAGATAGGGATATCATATCACTTCTTCTTGCTGATCAGGCAAGAGAATGACCCTTAAGATGATTTGGGTTCAGCCAAGACACAAATAAAGTTTTGTCTCTTTGAGAAGAGGACTTAAAAGAATGTAGAAATTACTCTAAATGCAAACTTATTCTATAATGCAAGCAAAAGAAACTAATCTTAATCCTATCTTAATTAGACAGATATAGATCTAACCCAACCAAGAGCAAGATATTTAAAGTATTGGGATCTTAAATATGTCTTGTTTATAATGAATATCAAGTTAATGAAATAGTTCAATTAACTGATATTATGGATATCAAAACGCATCCTATTGATACCTCTTAACTGAAATAATAAACCAACAACATACAGGAAGTAGTTCACAAAAATGATATTAATTATCAAATCAGTAAATCCAATAATTAAACAATAATATGTGGAAATAGTTCACAACACATTACCATTCAATAAATCAGTTTTATAATACAGATTTTTGAGTAAGTAGTTACTCAAAAATGAGAAATTAATTCATAAAAACAGAGATACATAATAACAACATTGAAACAAATTACCCATATTGACAATAGTGCACAAACATGAATAAAATGAGACATTCATGTTACCGTAAAAATGAAACTGATATTTGAAACAGTAATATTAGAAATACAAATTTATTGCATCCATTTCTCTATCCCCGATCTCCAACAGCGCTTTACATTGCTTGAACTTCTGCCTTCAAAACTAAAACCACAATAGTGCAAACTTCGCCCATCAGGCATAATTCAAGATACAAAGGAAAAATCCTCAATAATCCCCAGATCTGAGATTTTCTCTCCTCTCACCTACAACTCTAGATTCCTATTACATAAGTGCTTTTAGAAGTCCAAAATTACAGAAGAGAGCAGCCACTATTACATTTTGCAATCTATTATTTATAATATTTGCAAATGAATTCTTGAGAGGAAAGTTTGTTGAAGAGAAATTTGTCCAATCCAATTTTATTTGCTCAAAAATCCAATCTTTAATTGTTGGAACATTCTCATTGATTGAGATCCTTTTCTCCATATCTCTTCTACTGTTTTCCTGCAAGAAAAAATCAAAATAAATTAAAATGCAACAATAAAATGTCATTTCTGGCATTTAAAACAAATTCAATCAAATTTAATTTAAATAAATAATTAAAAATAAAATATAAGCTCTCTATTGATGCCTAGGATGGTTTAATTGGTCAAGAATATTATTGATGAGCGAATCTGCAATTAGAACAGGCTTAGGCAAATGAAAATGAAGAAAATAAAACTCAGAAAATTGATTTTGTTTTAGAAATTCGGAGCTTGATTTTCTGCCTTATTTTTTACCCAAGAAACGACTAAATCTATTAATGAAACCTCCTCAGAAATGTTCTCCTTGATTTTATCTTTCCAATGAGCTAACCTGAGCCTCATTTGGCCAAGTAAAACTCATTCTATGGGCTTCCAAAGTAGATGAGTTAATTCTGGCACAAATCTAGAATTTCTGTTGCTGGGTTAAAAATTCAATATTTTAATTAAAAAATTAATCCTAAATTAAAATTCTAATTAGTTAATAATTAATTTTAATTTAATTGTTAATTATGAATTAAACTAATTAATGTTATTAATTAATCTTAATCTAACTAATTAATATAATTAACTATTTATAAACTAATTAATATTAATCTAAATAATATTTAAATTTTAATTTATTTAAATTAATTATATTATATATTAATTAACTAATTTAAAATTAAATATTAAATATTATAACTTATTTTAATATTTAAACTAAAACTAACTTACCACTCCACTCATTCATAACTAACCTACCAGTTCAACGAATGCATAAGTTTTGAATGAAACTTTGAAACAAAACTTATAACACTTCGTTTAACGGCTCATGACTTATGTTTATCGGCGATCAGGGTATGGAGGTATCGGCGATCGGGGGAATTGAAGTGTCGGGGTTTTTAAAACTTGTTATAATGCAAAAGCTCCGATGCAATTGAAAAGTCCCGATGCGATCTTCCAATTGCGAAATAAGTTATATATATATATATTAAATTTTAATTTAATTAAATTAATAACATTTTAAATATTAATTAATTTAAAATTTAATATTAAAAATCAATTTTTATTTTGGTTTTATTTTTCTGGGGTTTATTTTATAAACTACAACCACTTTAATAAATAAAAATAAATCAATTACAGCCACTTCGAAATTTTGGGTTTTCGAGATTAGTAATAAATTTGGAAATTGAAGTAAATTTATAAAATATCGATGCTTAATGATTTGGCTGTATAAGTAAAAATGAAAAATGTTAGTAAAAACTCACTAGGGGTTAATATTTATAAATAAATGCATTATTGAACTAATTTATTTACAAAATGCAATATTGTACATTTTATGCATTTTATGCATTTTTAACCCAGGCTAGATAAATGATGAGACTTTAAAAGAGTACCATTTTCAAACTAGTTGACCAAATGAGACGAAACAAGCATCAATGGGAAGCTTATAAAAAATTGATTTTAACAAAGCAATCAAAACAAAAATCCAAAAAAAATGAAAAATTAAAAAACGCGTAAGATAATTAATTAAGTAAAAATTCTAAAAGGTGTTTAGCCAAAATTTTTATAGAAAGGGTCCCCATTATTTGAGGTGAACAAGTCAAAAATGGGGGGGTTGTGTTTTTACCACAACATGTCGTTAATCAAATGTTGGGGTTGTAATGAAAATCATTTGTAGAGGAATTGTCCACAAAATACTTTGAATAAAAATAAATAAATGCATAATATACAGGAGGCCTCTCCGCTAAATTATGTTTCTCATAACATCCCAAGGATTAATGCACTATTGGATGATACACATGCTGGTCATCAATCGACCATGGTGGGAATTCAAGGTAAAATATTTGGAAAAACTATATCTATGTTAATTTATATTAGCTCTAGTTTGAGTTATATATCTCCTTTTTTAATTCAAAAATGTTGTCTTAATAAAGAAAAACAAACCAAATCTTGTTTAGTGCAATTAGCTAAAAGAACCAAAAGAAAGGTTACTGATATTAGCAAAGACTATTCAATAGACTTAAATGGAGTGAAAACTAAGTTGAACTTGAATATTCTGATTTAGGATCATATGATATCGTTGTTGGTATGGATTTTCTAGAACAACACAAGGTAGTCTTAAACTATTTGGAAAAATCTTTTACAAGTGTCAATGATGAAGGGGTAACCTGTATGGTAAAAGGGATACCAAGGTCCATTTCAGTAAGGAAGATATTTTCCTTACATTTAAAGAAACGTGATACAAAGGGATGTTAACTATTTACAATTCAAATTGAAGATCATTCTAAAGATAATCAGAAACCTTCCATAAAATATTATCCCATCTTAGAAAAACATAAAGAAGTTTTTCTTGAGGAACTCTTAGGACTACCTCCATGAAGGGACTTGGATTTCACTTTAGACCTTATCTTTGGAGCTGTCCCAACATCTAAAGTTCCATACAAAATAGGTGTTCCATAATTGATGGAACCAAAAATAAAAATATAGGAGTCGTTAGAAAAAAAATATTAGACCAATTGTGTCATCTTGGGGTGCACTCGTCTTATTTGTGAAGAAGATGGATGGAACCTTTAGACTACGCATAGACTACCCATATATTAACAATATGACAGTTAAGAATAAATATCCATTACCCAAGATTTATCACCTATTTGATCTGGTTAAGGGAGACACTATATTTTCAAAAATCGACTTAATATCTGGTTCTCATAAGTTCAAAATTAGAGATGAAAATATTCGTAAGACAAATTTCAGGACATGGTATAGGAATTATGAGTTTGTCATACTTCCTTTCAGACTCATGAATGCACCAATCACTTCTATGTGTCTAATGAATAGTGTACTCAACCCATATTTAGACAAATTTGTCATTATGTTTATCAATGGCATCTTAATCTATTCAAATAACAAAAAGGAACATGACCAACATTTCTATACGATTGTTCAAGCATTCAAAAGAAATGAACTGCATGTAAAGTTTAGTAAATATGATTTTTATCAAACATGGATTCATTATTTAGGGCATGATATATTTGAAGAGGGAATTGGAATAGATCCAGAGAAGATAAAGGCCATTATAGAATGGCCAGTGCCTAAGGATATGGCTGACATCATATCTTTCATGGGGATCATGGGTTATTATAGGCGGTTCATAAATGGGTTTTCTAAGTTATGATACCCAATCACCTCCTTGTAGAAGAAGGGAAATAAATTTGAATGGAATTAGAAATGTTAAGACAATTTTGCAAGAATGAAGAAATTATTAACTATTTGTTGAAAATGCAACAAGAAAATTCTGAATTAATTTTGTCCTTGAATTAAATTAGGAATAAAATTGTAATTCCACATGACAAGACAACTTGTACGAGTTAACTAAGTTAATTTGAATTAGTTGGCTCAGTTAATTCGATTGAGGGGTCTAACTTGAGTCATGCACAGTGTTTCCTACTTTATAGGAGCCCTAGTTGAGTTTATTTTGGGTTGTAATTAATTAATTAAGTTTAACTGAGTTATAGTTAGTTAAACTAGCTCCAAATGATGGAGGAGCTAGTAGGAGGTGAGATAGGGGGGTGCTGCTTCATGTGTTCAACCGTTAACTGATGATTCACAGATAAATAACTCATGCACGTTAGATCTGAGATTTACCCAGTTGCGATTGGAGTTCAAGTAATCATGTGAATTTTACAGGTGGAGCATGTAGTCAAAGGAAGGTCTATGAGTATTCCGCAATTCATATTAACAAATTTCCCTAATTAATAGCGGGCTAATTCCCAAGGAATCAATGCAAGGAAATATGGACTTGGGAAAACCAAAATTTGGTTAAGGATTGGCATAGGCTTGTCTATGAAGCTGTGAGACAGATAGAGATAGTGCAAAGCTTTCTTGGGCTTGAGAAAAGCATTGTAACCCTCTCATATTTTCTGACTAATGAAATATACATATAGTATAGATTTTCCTATAGACTCAACAACTTATGTTATATGCTAGAACAAAAGACAAGAATCTACTCTACTCTTCAACAGAAACCAAAATTGATCGATGAAAACAATAAGCAAAAAAGGAAGAATATCAATCACACATAACACAATATTTCTTTGGGGAAAGAAACTATTAAAAACCCTGACTATCTATATTGCATTAGCCAAAATATCTGAGAAGAAAATACAATGCTTATTTGTCCTTAACAATTCCTGCACTAGTACAATCTAACTCTCTACCTCACAAGTCATCTCAAGCCAACATTTAGTCAATTCTGCTGCCTACGAAGCCCCTACTTCATTGCACAATCCATAAGGGAATTAGCCCATATTTAATTAGGAAAAATCCTCTACAAAACTATGCAATCCAAACATAGGTCCTCAACATATTGTATGCACCATCTATACAACTCGAAAAATTATACAAATGATAGTACATTGTCCCTATACTCTAACCTCAATCGAGTCTTCATCTGAACTGACATGCATGAATTATTTATGAGTGAATGTTCAGTTAATTAGTGTGGTACTGGTGATGCACTAGTGCACTACTCCACTACTAGACCTCTTCTAGTTCCTCCAACAATTAGAACTAGTTTAACTAACTATAAATCAATTATATTGAGTTATCTAATTACAAATCCAAATAACTCAACGTGGACCCCTAAAATTTAGGGATCACTCTACACGACTCTAGATAGACTTCCAACTCGAATTTCCTAAGCCAATTAAGACAATTTAACTTAATTAACTATTACAAGTTTCTATGGGAATAGAATTTCGATTTAATTCACAATTTAATTCAAGGACAAATTAAATTGGATTTTTTTGTTGCTATTTTTAACACTCCTGCTCAACAAGAAAGAAATTATCAGCTACCCCAATCTTGTCTCCATGAAACTCAATTTTTCATCTTGACAATGCCTTTGTCAAAATATGAGCATCCTGCTCCCCTTGGGGAATGTACTCCAACAACATAATTCTCCTCTGCACACAATCTCGAAGATGATGATATTAGATATCAATATGCTTTGACTGATCATGAAAAACTGGATTATCAGAGAGTTTGATACAAATCCGATTTTCACAGTAAATCACAGTTGGATCCATCTACTTACCAAGTAAACCAACCAAAATATTCCTCATCAAGATAGCCTCACAAGCTACCTGACTAGCAGCCATTTACTCTGCCTCTACTGAACTGAGTGCAATTGATCTCTATTTCTTGTTGTACCAAGAAACAATTGTTGACCCAATAATGAAGGTCCCTCCTGATATGCTCTTTCTGTCGGATGGAATCCCTACCCAATTTGCATTGGTGGAGCCTTGAAGCTTCACTCCCTCTATCCATTTGTACCATAAACCATACTAAGTAGTGCCTCTGAGGTATCTTAACTCATGCTTAGTTGCTTTCCAATACAGCTTGGTTGACTTAACCATTTCTTAATTAAGTTGATTAACTGCATAGCACATATATGGTTGTGTGTTCACCAAATACATGAGTGAACACACAAGTTGTCTATAAATAGTAGCTTCCACTACTTAACCAGAAGTAACATCCTCCTTCCTCCAGTTACTAGCTACAGGAGTCTCCATGGGTTTACTTCTCTCCATGTGGAACCTTTTCATTATCTCATTGGCATACTTTCCCTGAGAGACAAAAGATTCCTCATCACCTTGCCATACTTCCATGCCTAGAAAGTAGTGCATGAGTGCCAAGTCCTTCATTTCGAACTCTCTTGCAAGATCCTCTTTGCAAGACTTGATCAACTTATCATCACCTGTCAGAATCAAATCATCAACATATAAAAAAATAATCAACAATTTACCTTCAACCACAATATGGTAAAGGTTCGCATCTGCTTCACTTTTGGTGAAGCCCAACCCAGTGAAGTAGTTATCGATCCTAGTGTACCAAGCATGGGGTGCTTTCTTCATCCCATACAATGCTCGCTTGAGTCAACACACATGCAACTCTTTGTCCAAGGTCTCAAAACCTTCAAGATGCTTAATACACACCTCTTCCTCAATCATACCATTAAGGAATTTTGCCTTTACATCCATTTGATGTGTCTTCCATCCCATCTATGGTGATAGTGCCAAAATGGATCTGATTGATGAGTACCTTGCAACAAGAGAAAAAGTCTCATCATAATCAATCCCCTCCACGTGAGAAAATCCTCGGGCCACAAACCTAGCATTATTTTTCTCCACGCTACCATGTGCTGCATGCTTTACCTTGTAAAACCATCAGAAATCACCACTAACTTGTCCAATGGTCTTGGGACCACATCCCACACATTATTCCTAACAATCGAGTCATACTCCTTAACCGTGGCATCCAACAAAACTAGTTGTTGCACTGCTTCCTCAAAAGAGGATGGCGTAGTCTCAACACATACGCTCATAAGAGCCATGTATCTAGTGTACCTCTTTAGTGACCTCCTCTACCTGCGATGTGATGTGGGTGCTCCCACATTCTCTCTCACATCATGCAATAACATGTTAGCCTCTCCAGTGCACTTTCTCCCATCTCTGGAAGACTCTACATGAGTGGGTGTCACCACTCCTTGATCCTCTACATGTCGATGCTCTACATCAATCTGAGGTTCCTCCTTAGGAGTTGAAATCTCCTCAACTGCATGTAGTTGAAGCTTCCTCTCAAGGCAACATCTCATGGCCTTCTCTTCATCTAATTTTACATCGCTACGAACCATTGTCATCCTATTGCTTGGCAGGTACACTCTATAGTTGTGAGGTGTACCAGTGCACCCCACAAATATCGCCAACTCTGTTGTTGGCTAAACATTCTTCTGTGCATATTTTGTTACATGGCAGTAGACCGATGAACTAAAAATCTTGAAGTGACCCACATTTGGTTTCTTCCTCGAAAAATCCTCTTCCAATGTACTCATCCCAAGAACTCGATGAGGGCTTTTGTTCTGCAAATAAATAGTTGTGTTTCATGCTTCATCCAACAAGTGTAGCGGTAGGCCCTAATCATGCTACATCATTCATGCTACCCCTACTATGCTTTTATTATTCCTTTCATCCACCCCATTCTGTTGTGGGTTATGAGGTGTTGTCAAATCTAGTCAAATACGTTCTTTCCGCATAGAAGTTTTTAAACTCATTCGACACATACTCTCCACCATTATCACTCCTAAGATATTTAACTTTTCTACCAGTATCTTTCTTGATGAATGCTTTAAATTCACAAAACTTTGCAAAAGTATGATCTTTCTTCTACATGAATAAGATCCAACATTTATGATAAAAATCATCAACAAAGATAACATAATACCCATGCTTGGTTGTGGATTCTATCGAGAATAGTCCACACACATCCGAATGGACTTGATAGAGGATCGCCTATGTTCGAATTTCTTTTTTGTGAAAGGAATATTTGGTGTATTTTCCCAAATTACACCCTTTGCATGTGTCAACTTGCTCTAGTGTACCTTTGGGAAGACCGGTAGAAATTTGTTGCATTATTTTCAAAGCGCCATGATGTAAGTGACCCAACTGTCTATGTCATAACTCACCTATTTCTTAGCTCTACACCTTCTCTTCTTTCATGCTCAAGGAATCACAATCTTCTACCTCCAACTTGTAGAGATTCTTCACTCAAATGCCTATCCTCTTTACTTGTCCCGTGGCTATGTGACGAACGAATGCCTTTACCTTACTAAATATCATATCATAGCCTCTATCCTCCAACATCGCAATAGATACCAAGTTCTTCTTTAAATGAAGAACATACATAAGATCTCACAAAGTGAGAGGAGAACTTAAATTCCTCTGCAAGGTAACTGTACCAATCTCGTTATCACCATACCTTGCATCATTACCCATCTCAATATGCATCTAAAGATCATTCTCCTCCAAGTTACTGATGAGCTCTTTGCTACCAGTCATGTGGAAAGAAGCTCCACTACCCAGGTACCATACACCACCCATCATCGATGACACTATACATGCAATGAGGGTAAATTCCAGTTAGAATTGTGACACAAGAGCCTCACCTCCTACTGCTCCTCCTGAGGGCTTCTTACCGGCCTCCTTGAGCAGACACTTTGTGGCAAAATGTTCCAACTCGTGAAAATGAAAGCACTTGACTTTAAACATGTCCTTCATCTTGCCACCATGACAATAGTATCATTTGGAATGGGATGCCTTCACCTTCCCTTTATTTTCCTTACTCACTAAGGTATAATTTTCCTCATCATCAGTCTTTAATGAGGATCTATGTCTGTATTCCTCTGAATCTCTTCCTGTACTAAATCTGACCACAACTGTTCCCAATCTGGTAGCTTCTCCATCCCACTAAAAAATTCTTGATAACTATTCCAACTCTTGCGAAGTCCTAGAAGAGCTAGGCTCACCATATCATCCTTGACAACAATGATCTTGACACTTCCAAGCTCATCCCGACAATGGGTGAACTTGGTCACGTACTTCAGAATATAGTTTCCCTTCTCCATTTTGATCTTTTTGAGTTTTTCCTTCAATGCCAATTTCCTATGGTCACTTATATTTTGAAATAGGTCCTTCAATGCCTTCCACATTGAGTATGGAGTATCCTTGTGATGGAGACTTGAGACAATGTGGTCTCGAACTCCTTCCAGGATAATTCTTATCGCTTTTGCCACACACTTTCTCCATTCATCTAGATATTTAGCATCGGATACTAGAGGCTTAGGAATGTCATGATCTATGAACTCGTTAAGGTCATTTTCTTCCAGCACTTCCTCCATTATGTCCTTCCAATCTATGTAATTCAAGCTGCCCTCCAATGCATACTCAAGTCGCAAATCGTAGAATGACATATTGTTGCTTTAAATTATGAACTTGCAAATTCGATTTTCACCTGCACAAAAAACTCAAACTCTCCTATTCGATATTATCTTCAGCTCTGAGACCATGTAGAGTTTCCAGTAGATTCAACAACTTATGTGATATGCTAAAACACAAGACAAGAATCTACTCTACTCTTCAACAGAAAACAAAATTAATCGATGAAAACGATAAGCAGAAAAAGAATAATATCAATCGCACACAACACAATATTTCTTTGGGGAAAGCAACTGCTTAAAACCCCGACTATCTATATTGCATTAAAAAGAATATATGAGAATAAAATATGATGATTTTT
The DNA here is from genome assembly GCA_031772625.1 of Pinus tabuliformis. Classification (NCBI taxonomy): domain Eukaryota; kingdom Viridiplantae; phylum Streptophyta; class Pinopsida; order Pinales; family Pinaceae; genus Pinus; species Pinus tabuliformis. Next base: position 599,456,929 of record CM062805.1, on the reverse strand, counting down.
CATCCTGAACAATTCCTACACTAGTACAATCTAACTCTCTATCTCACAAGCCAGCTCAAGCCAACACTTAGCCAATTTTGCTACCTGCCAAGCCCCTACTTCCTTTTGCAATCCAATAGGGAATTAGCCCAAATTTAATTGGGAAAATACCTCTCCATAACTACGTAATCCAAAAATAGGTCCTCAGCTGATTTCATGCACCACCTGGACAACTCAAAAAATTATACAGTTGATAGTACATTGTCCCTGGACACTAATCTCAACCCGATCTTCATCTGAATTGACATGCATGAATTATTTATGAGTGAATGTTGAGTTAATTGGTGTGGTACTGGTGATACACTACTCCACTACTAGACCTCTACTATTTCCTCCAACAGTTAGAACTAGTTTAATTGACTAGAAATCAGTTAGACTGAGTTATCTAATTACAACTTCAAAGAACTCAACCTGGGCCCCTAAAATTTAGGGATCACTCTACATGACTCTAGATAGACTTCCAACTCGAATTTTCTAAGTCAATTAAGTCAATTTAACTTAATTAACTATTACAAGTTGCGATGAGAATAGAATTTCAATTTAATTCACAATTTAATTCAAGGACAAATTAAATTGGAATTTCTTGTTGCTATTTTTGACAGATAGCAAGGGATATTAGTTATGGCTTTCCCCTGAAAACATTTTGTAATGTTTTGATTTAATTCTTTCTATTATATGCTTCGTGATTTCTCGATCACTTAATTATTTCCACTGATGGGTAGAGTATATTCAAGTCTTTTGTTTTAGCAAATCACATAAGCAGTTCGAATCTACAAGGAATTTATACATGGTATAAGAGCATCAATCACTCTAGAAGAGGAGAATACAAGTTTTTATTTTACAAGTGAAATCAATTTTGTAGTATCATTCTTCATAGCTGGCAGGATGTCATTCTACGAATAGAGACTCAAATATACCCTTAAGGGTAGTTCAAAGTATATTTCTTGGAAGGACAGGATGGAGGAAGTGTTGGAAGACAACACGCTGAAGGAATTCATAGACAATAATATTCCTAAGCCTCTAATAACATATGCTCAAGATATGGTAGAGTGGAATAAATGTGTTGCAAAAGTGAGAAGGATCATACTAGAAGGAGTTCAATATCATATTGTATAGAAACTCCATGGGAAGGATACACCATATTGAATGTGGAAAGCCTTGATCGACTTGTTTTAGGATTGTAGTGAGCACAGGAATCTAGCACTAAAGGACACGTTTCAAAAAATCAAGATGGAGAAGGGTGACACAATACCACAATACTTGAGCAGGTTCACCCAATGTCATTATGAGCCTGGGTGTTTTGGTATTACAGTTACTGAAGATGATCTAGTTAGTCTAGAACTTCTAGGCCTTCCCAAGAGCTAGCACAACTACTAGGATTCAGTGAATGGAAGGGAACATATACTAAAGTGGGAGAATTTGTGGTCTGACTTGGTGCAAGAAGAGATCAAGTGGAGCACCATAGATGGAACCTCATCCAAGCATTATGATGAGGAGAACTATTCCTTAGCTTGAAAGGTGAAGAAAGAGAAAGGAAAGAAATTCCAATCCAAAGGAGATTTCAATCAAGGCGGCAAGAAGAATGACTTATCTAAGATTAAAGTTTTTCACTGTCATGAGCTGGGACACTATGCCACAAATTTTCCGCACAAGAAGGGCAACTAGAAGCCCTCAGGAGGAGCAGAAGGTGAAGCTCTTTCTTCACAATTTGAGTTGGATTTCACCCTCATTGCTTACATGGTGACATCGGTGATGGGTAGTGTGTGGTATCTAGATAGTGGGTCCTCATTCCATATGGTCAGAAACAAAGAATTTTTCATTGACTTCAAGGAGAAGGACCTCCATATGCACATCAATATGAGAGATGATGGAAGGTATAACGCGACTGACATTGGTACTGTTACTTTTCAGAGGAAATCTGGTTCTCCTCTCACATTAAAATATGTCATGTATGTTCTGGGTCTAAAGAAGAATTTAGTTTTAGTTGCTATGTTGGAGGACCATGGCTACGATGTGATATTTAGAAAAGGAAAGGCTTTCCTTCGTCACATAGCCTCATGACAAGTGAAGCAAATCAGGGTTTGGGTGAAGAACTTATACAAATTGGATGTAGAAGATTATGCAACATTGAGCACAAAAGTAGATAAGGTGCAGAGCCGAGACATCGGTGAAATATGGCATAGAATATTGGGCCATCTTCATCATGGAGCTTTTAAGATCATGCAATAGATTTCTACAAGAATTCCTAAGGGTGCACTAGAGTAGATAGGAACATGAAAAGGGTGTACATTGGGGAAGTACACCAAATAATCCTTTCATCATAAGAACAGTCGAGCGCAAGAAATCCTTGAAATAGTTCGCTCAGATGTGTGTGGACTGTTCTCGATAGCCTCCACGGCGAAGCACATGTATTATGTAATATTTGTAGATGATTTCTCACATAAGTGTTGATTTTCCTTCATGCAAAATAGTGAGCACTAGTATTGCGGCAATAATGCTGCAACTCCTGGGCTTCCTACTTTACTTTTTATCAACCCGGTAGTTCGTAACAAACTTGGAAGCGACGGTGCTGTATGCACAAGTACTAGTTCTTACTGCGGGTTGTCACTTCTTCAGCTGGCGCAAGATCACTAGGAGCTCAAGCCAACTTCTATGGATTCATAAGAAGCTCTATATGTGATGAAAGAAAGGAAAGCTTATTCTATAGAGGCTACTCTACTTGCAAAAAGGAAAAGAAGACTGAAATATAAAGTAAACCTAGCAAACTCTACTTAACCAACTAATCCTACTTTTGCAGAAAGAGAGATGAAAAACCATGAAATGAATGCCATTACTTAATCTAGGAAGTAAACAACATCTACTCAAGCTATTTCTAGAAGGAAATGAGAAAAAAACATCTTTTTGGATTTTTATGTGTTTTTATGTGAAATTGTCATGCATGTAATTTATTTGATTGTGAATGTGGTAGTGATTAGGTGGCGATGGAGGGCGAATTTGGGATTTGCAGAGGTGTAGGATGGTGTGGATGGGTCCTAGGATGGCTCAGGTGGCCTTCTGGAGGCTTTTCCAGCAATCAGACTTCAAAAAGAAGCCTACAGGAAAATCTATAGGAGGTTGTAGGGGATCTACAAGAGGTCTACAGGAGGTCTACAGGAGGATGCCGAGAACAGTTTTGGAGGTTTTGAAGGTAGAAAAGTGGGTGGAAAGGGGAGTTGAAGGCTAGGATGATGTGTTAAGGTGTCTAGGGTCCATCAGAAATGATGGGGGAAGAGAAAGATGGTAGGATTTGTTCAAGTAAAGAGAGGAAAGTCTATGGGAAAAGTGTAGAAAATTAGGGCAGATTGGAAATGAACTATGGGCGACCTGTGGGCATAGATCAAAGAGATACGGTGATGGATGTTTGGATAACTTATTGAGAGGATAGATTTGCTACCAAAGAACTGAAACTCAAACATTGAGATTAAGCAAGCAAGGAAACTAAGTACATGAAGAAAACATAATTTTGCATCAAGCTAATCTAGATCATGAGCTATGGAAAGAAATGTTGAAGAATGCCGAAATGAGAGAAAGCATGGAAGAAAACTTATTGCATGATAGAAATGAGCATGATGAAAGAGATCTACAGCAAAGAATTAACTTCTAACAAACAGCAACACTAGAAATCCTATGGAAAAGGCAAATCTATGTTTTTGTGGCAGCAAGAGGGTCTTGGCCTCAGTTCATGGTCCCAAAAGGAGGAAAGAAGGCCAAGGCTCTGTTGATGGCCTTTTTGTATCTTCTTCTATGATTATTCAACCTGCTATGGAAAACTGAAATGGAAACAACTTTCTAAATCACCAAAAGCAACCTATTCTTAACCAAGAAAGAAATTTATCTAACAGCAACTAATCCATAAACTGAAACAAAGCATATAAATACAAACAAGAGGAGCTTGGCTGTTTGGATTGGGCCCTAACCCAAGAGATTTAGCCCTCTGAGGTAACTCAGTGCTAGCTCAAAAAGGACTTCATCTTTATTATCAAAATAATAACAGGATTACATGAAACTGTCAACAAAAGTGAGCTCGAGGTTTAGCAGAGCAAAGCTGCAACAAAAATTCGAAAATTTGACTAACTTCCAACAATCTAATGAGGCCCTAGGCCTCTCTACTTATACAACTGAAGCTCCCAATAGCTTCCTTAAAATCAGGGAGGCTTGGCTCCCAAAACTTAAGATAAATAGAAGTTATCCTCCAATTGCTCAACTGCCTCTTTAGTGCATTGATGTGGTTGCTTGTGCTCTAAGCTGCATGATGAAGAATTAGAAGTGGGGAGTCATAAATGAGGGGGATATCCTCCTATAAATCCTCTCCCTTGTCTACTTCAAATTATTGTTGCCAATTGTCCATTAAATCTTTGACTTTACCTCCAAAAATGACCAAAACTCTGCATTAAACACACATTAGATTCCATGGCATAATGACCAACCCAACTCACTCTATTAGCATAAATATAATCTGACTTCTTCACAAATTCTAATCCTGATGATGAGCCACAGGGGTTGGTTCGAAACGTCGATGTACAAAAACAACAGATGCGATGAATCCGGAAGACACAACCACACAACATGTGATAAGCTAAGAAAATGATGGATTAAGCTAAGTTAGGAGGCAAAATGAGCACATATAATTACTCATTTATGGGGCTCATCATCACCCCCTACTGAAGGTGTTGCTCATCCTCTGAGAAACTCAATTCATCTCCTCATCTTTGATGGCCCTGATGGCCTCCTTGACATCCCATGTTTTTGATGTGAGGTCCTCTTCTTTGTCATGGAATCCTACCTTTTTGTCCACCTCTTCCCATTGTTGTTGTTCTTCTTCCTCTTTTATACCTTCCAGCTGGCCTAGCAATAGTGGGGGACTCAATTGAGGCCAATCCAATTGACCTTCAAATTCTGCACAGAGCGCTTGTACAGTGGCACTCTCCTTAATGCTTCTTTCATCCTTGTTGGGGAGTGATACTCCCTGATTTTCAGACTGTGTGATAGAGTGTTCCACCTCCTCATACAAGCATGAATATAGTCTTCTGCAAGTAACCTTTCCATGTCCTCAAAATGTGCAATGGCCTAAGCCTGATCATTGATATACTTAGGGGAAATTTGGGGATTATTTGCAAGCAGTTGTTGTGTGCTGACGAGAGCCATGGGGTCTAATGGCTCAACTTTGATCATCAAGGGTTCATTCTGCTCTTTTATCATCAACTTCCTTATCTCCGCTACCCTTAATTCCTCATGATTCATCCATGATGCCATGGCCATCAGTTGCAAGTCCCCTAGCCAAGCATTGGGGTCCCATATGTTCATATCGATGAGGGCCATGTTATGCAAATAGAACTCTATTATCTTTGCCTTGTCTTTTGCTGAACTTTGGTCACATAGGTCCATAAATTGTCTATAATCTTGGAAAGGCATTGTGCCTCTCTGTGCCAAAGTCTTGATCTAAAACTGAAACCACTAGTCCTTGAGGTATAATCCATATGATTTTGCTAGTGTTTTGCACTGCAGTGCCTCCATAGACTAACTAGCCATGCATGCTAGTTGTGTCTCCCTCTCTTGCAGCCACCCTCTAAGTAATGCATTTTCTGTTTCCAAGTGTGTTCTTGTGATTTCCTCTCTATGTCTTATAGCACTTAACTCCCTACCAATTTCTCTAAGCTTGTTCTCCATGTGGCCAATATCCTCTACCCCTTGGATTTGGCGATTTACATCCATCTATGGCTCCTTATTCTTTCTTTTTCCAACTCAAAGAAAAGTGGGACTGTAAATTTCTATAGAATGATTCCCCCCCCCCCAAGAAGATTGTAGTAAGAGCCCAAACTAGGCTGGGGATTAGGTTCTTGAGTCTCTGTTGCTTTCTCCTTCCACTTTGAGTGTTTTTCTACCCTTTTCTCAAGTTTTTCGGTCTCCTGTAGCTTTGTCAGAATCTTCTGTAGAACAGTCTGTGCCTCCTGGAGAACTGTTTTAGAGTCTTGTAGTTGCACTCTTTCCTTCCAGGTGGAATATCTGGGACTTTCTCTTTCATATGTGATGGGGGAGTTAGAGGGAGATTCTTCCCCTTTGATAGTGGGTGAATCTTCAATTATAATAGGCACTATTGAAGATCGTTGTGGTTTTCCTATTTTTATCCTTGTGCTTTTCCGGCCCTGAAATACACTGATGTCTGCCTCTTCCTATTTTGTTTGGGTTTAACTGGGGTGTTGAGGGCAACGAGAGTAGCTGCTCCCTCCCTTTCTAGGGTCTCAAGAGACATTTTTGTCTTTTCTGCCCCATTTTCCTCTCCTTTTGTCTTCTTTGTCTCTGTTGGTTTTGTTTCTTCTTGCTCTGTTTTGGTTTCTTCCTTCTCTGATTTAGTTTCCTCCTTCTCTGTTTTGGTGTCTTCCTCCTCTGTTTGTTCCTCAGTTTCCTCCCCTTCTTCCTCTTGCTGCTCTTCCCCCTCACTATCAAAACGACTGTGATCATATGTGAGGACCTTTATATCATCTTCTTCTATCATGTTTTTGAAGATTTCCCATGCTATGGGGATTGTGAAGGTATGGAGGGCTTCTTCCACTAATAGTTTAATCAACCCATGGTGAGCCAACTCATCTGGACCTCCTTCCTTCAACTTAATGCTAGAGTCTATGAGGGACTGCAGGAGAAAATAGGGGACGATGAGTTTTTGGGGTGTTGGAGTGTCCATGCCATATCTCAGCTCATGGAGGAGTCTAAAATGGTAGCCATAAACTATGTTATACCTCCCTTCACAGGAAATATATTTGATAATCTGGTAACTGACCTCATCCCAAGGGTAAGGTATTCTTTTCCTCCTAATTCCATTTTTGTCTTCTACAGGATGTTCATTGTTTTCGAAGAAGGTTTTCTTGGCATACTATACAATTCGCTTTTCATCTTTTCTCCAAGGTAATCCAAGAGGAAGGGTGGTAACCCTAATGATAAATTCTGGGGTGATTTCTATGGAGAGACCTCTCAAAGTAATAGTGGCATGGGTCCTCGAGTGAGGGACTAAAGAAAGGGAAAACTCCTGAGCCACCTCTTCATCAAACCCTTGGAATTTTTCAAAGAATGGCATCCAATTTGCTTTGGTAAAAATGGCTACTACTTTGGGATGTTCATGGATCCTGGCTGAATTTGTGGGCTCCTTCCTCATGAATCCCCCTATCATTTTTCTTATACCCCTTTTGAACACCCAAAATAGAGATGGAGACAAGAATTTTGAAGAAACAGGAAAACAGAGGAAAAACTGTGTTTTTTTTTTTAAGGAAAACAGGCAGAAAATTCTTATGTAATTTCTCTCCTTCTATGGACTCAATTTCTCGTTAAAATTTTATCATTCCTTACACATATTGATAATCAAGGTGGGTATGCACAAAACCAACCTCCTCAAGCCATAAATTGAGCAAAAATCCCGTGTTTTCTTCTTAAAAACTGCTTACTGCCCCTCCTGTAAAACTGGCTGTAGGTGCTCCTGTAGAACCTGTTACTGCTCCTGTAGAACGCTGATAGCAGAAGGATGGTTGAAAATAATAGAGAATGATGGTTTCGAGGCTATGGAGGTGGTATAGAGCATGTTGAAGCTAAGTGGACAAGGATGAAATGGAAGAAAAGGTGGTGAAGGAGTTTCTAGGAGGAGTACTTATGTCTTCTTTGAGATATTTCCGGTGATGGGGTGAGCTAGAAAGAAGGTACATTGCCATATTTGGACCATTGGTCCCCATTGCCCTGTCATCATGGCTCTCTCCCACAATCACTTCCCATCATTGCATTGGAGTTTGCATACCCTCCACTACCCGTCCTTTAAATTTTTCTGTGAATTGACTAGGCACACGTGTGGTGTCATCTCCGGATGAGCGAAGTCAACTGGATGAGGGTGGCCGGTTAACTGGCCACCTTTTCCCATTCAACCCTAACCATCTCATTCTCTTATGCACATTTTCTAATTACATAGATGCAATAGAGGAGAGGGTTAGTCACTTACCTGCAAGTCGAATGTTCGTGTTGTGGTGTATTTTGGTTCCTTCACTGCTGCATGTCTGTATCTCCTCTGTTATATTCTTTCTGCTCCCTGATGTGTGGCTTGTTTGCTTTGTGTAGGTATCCTCTGGCTAGATCTGGCTTCAAGTGTCCCCTTCAATCCTATGGCTGCACCTATTTTGCTGTTGTGGCTTGATTTTAATGGGATCAGCTGCTACAGGAATTCCTACAGGAGCTCCTATAGTTGCTTCTCCCTTTAAAAAATTTTGGCTGATTTTTGTGCTGGGAGCTGGAAGGATGATGCTGGAGATGCTGATGAAGATGGAGAGGTACTTGGTAAGCTGCAGGTGAGATTTGGAGGTGCTGCTCCCTTTATTTTTGTTTTTTTTCTAAAAAATTGGTTTCTGTGTTTTTTTTTTTTTGACAGGAAAGGAAAAAAAATGATGATGATGAGGTGGTGCAGGTGTGGGATGGATGGCAAGGAGGGTGGATAGCTATAGGAAGGTCTTCATGCTCTTTATGAAATCTCTCAGCCTCTCAAACTGCTTTTTGAGACCATTTCTAGCTCTCTTTGATTTCTACAAGAGCCTCTTGTAGAACACACAAGGCCTCTTGTAGAACACACAGTTTCTGGAAAAAAACACGGTGGGGTAGAATGAAGGTCAAAAATGATGGAGAAGAGTGTGGGGGATATGAAATAGGCTCAGTGGCATCTTCTCTTGCTCCCTGTGGTTCACCTGTAACCTACAATACACATTAAAAGTCAATTCTCTTTCCCTTCCTTTCTCTATTTTTTCTTCTCTCTCTTTTTTTTTTTTTGAAAGACAACTAGGGCGCCTCAAGGAGGTTTCACCCTATGTGCCTACCCTGGGTGCCTCCAAGGGAGGTTTTCACCAGGGATCTTATTCTCTTTCTTTTTTTCATCACTGGGCCACCTCAAAAGAGTTTTTCAACCCAATGATGGGACTCAAGCACCTCATGGAGGTTTTCACTTGAGTCATTATTTTTTCTTTTTCCTGCTTCTTCAGTGAGTGGGTGAAGTGGAGGCTAAGACCTGCTCCACTACCATCATTGTCTTATTCAGATCTTCAATGAAATCTCGCTTGGAGAGGGGCTTCTTGTAACTTTTCAACCTATGTCCATTGACAAGCATGGGGATGGCTTCCTCATCAATGGTTCTGATCAAAACTGAACCATTGTCATTACATTTTTCCACAGTATAGGGTCCCAGCCATCTTGTCTTCAGCTTGCCTTTGAAGCCTTTAAACCTTGAGTCATAGAGCAGTGCCCAATCTCCCTCTTGGAATTGCTTCTCCTTGATATTTTGGTGATACCATATCTTCCTCTGAAGTTGAACTACCTCTGTGTGGAGAAGGGCCTGCAATCTTTGTTCATCCAATCCATTGAGCTGGAGTAGTCTTTCCCTGTATGCATGGCTAAGGTCTAGGTCCAGCTGAGCTACCATTCTTAGTGTATTATATTCAAATTCTATTGACAGCAAAGCCTTCTTCCCATAGACCAGTTCATAGGGTGTGAACCCTGTGGTGGTCTTCCATGTTGTGTTGTAGGCCCAGGTGGCCTCAACTAGTCTATCCACCCAATATTTTCTATTGCTGCTCACTACCTTGGTCAGAATTCCTTCCAAAGCTCTATTAGTGACTTCCACCTGCCCATTGGCTTGTGGATGGTAAGGGGTGGAATTCCTATGCTTGATTTTATGATGTGTGAGCGGGTCTTGAATCAAATTGGAAGTGAACTGACTGCCTTGATCTGTGACCAGTTCTCTTGGATACTCGAACTTATAGAATATGTTCTCTCTTAAAAACTCAGCTACTTTTTCCTTTGTTGTTGCCTTGATTGCTTTTGTCTCTGCCCATTTTGTCAGATAATCAGTGCACACAATGATGTATTGCTTCTGTTTTGAAGGAGGATTGATAGGACCCACAAAGTCCATGCCCCACTTCTCAAATGGCTCAAAGGTCACTTGAGGTTGCATGGGCATTTCATCCTTTGGAGTAGGTTTCCCCATCCTTTGACACCGATCACATTGGCTGGTATACCTCCTCACATCTTGATGAAGAGTGGGCCAATGGTAGCCTGCTTGCAATATTTTGAAGGCAATCCTCTTTGCTACAAAATTGCCTCCACAAGGCCCGTCATGACAGGTTAGGAGAATGTCAAAAACTTCCTCCTCCTTGACACATCTTCTTAAGATCTGATCTAGGCCAAGTTTGAAGAGATTGCCCCCAATCCAGGTGAAAGGGGTGCTTTTCCTCACGATCTTGCTCTTCTCCTTTGAGGACAAGTGTGGTGGGAACTGTGCTGAAACCAAGTAGTTTTCTATATCAGCAAACCATGGAGAGAGTACTGAGATAGAAAATAGGTGTTCATCTAGCATTTGATCATCCACCATTCCTTCTTCACCTGTGGGAAAATTTATTCTAGACAAAAAGTCAGCAACAACATTTTCTTTACCAGGCTTATCAACAATGGTCAAATCAAACTACTGCAGTAAAATCAACCATCTAATAATGCGAGCATTTACATCTAGCTTGTTCATTAAATATCTAATTGTAGCATGATTAGTATGTACAAAGGTTTGATAGCCTATGATGTAGTGTCTGAATTTGTTCAAGGAGTGCACTACAACTAGCAGTTCCTTTTCGGTTACCATATAGTTTAACTCTGCCTTTGACAAATTTTTACTTATAAAGTATATGGCATATGGTAACTTTTCATCAATTTGTCCTAAGGCTGCTCCTATTGCTTTGTTCGAGGCATCCATGTGGATGTGGAAAGGTAGGGCCCAGTTTGGGCCTCTCAAAATTGGGGCAGTCACAAGTTTTCTTTTCAAGGTATCTAGGGCTTCTGGACAGTTTTCAGTCCATATGAACTCAACATCTTTTCCTAAAAGACCAAAAAGCGGAGAGGCTAACTTACTGAAATATTTAATGAATCTTCTGTAATATCCAGCTAAGCCTAGGAAACTTCAGACATCTCTCACCTTTTGAGGAGGTGGGACCCTTTGGATGATGGCAATTTTGTTGGGGTCCACCTGCAATCCTTGTTGAGATATTCCATGACCTAGCATGGTCCCTTCAGTCATCAAAAATTCACATTTTTCTAGACTAAGGGACAGGTTCATGAGAATACACTTGTCCAAGACTTTTCCTAGGTTAGATAAGGCTTCCTAAAAGTTAGAACCATAAAGAGTAAAATCGTCCATATATATTTTCATTGCATCATGAACCAAGTCAGAAAATATACTCAATATTGCTCTCTGGAAAGTGGCTGGAGTGTTACACAAACCAAAAGGAAGGGCTCGATATGCAAAGGTACTCCAAGGACAAGTGAAAGTGGTCTTATCTTGGTCCTCTAGGCTGATTTGAATCTGATTGTACCCGCTAAACCCATCTAGGAAGGAGAAAAACTTTTTCCCCGCTAGACCATCTAACACTTGATCTATGAAAGGCAAAGGAAAATGGTCCTTTTTAGTGGCTTTGTTCAGTTCCTGATAATCAACATAGATTCTCCACTTACCATTTTTCTTTGGAACTAGCATCAAAGGAGAGACCCATTCACTGTCAGAGATGGGATAGATGAATCCTGCATCCAATAATTTTTGCAATTCTTCCTTAACAATGTCCTTGAGGGCAAGATTCATCCTCCTTTGAGGTTGCCTGACTGGTTTGCAATCTTCCTTAATGTTTATATGATGAGTACATACTGAAGGGTGCACTCCCTTCATCTCCTTATAACTCCGGGTGAAGGCATCTAAATGCTTTCTCAATAAGTTGCACAGCTCCTTCTCCTGGGAAGTGGATAGGGATGAGTTGATTTTCAAGATTATTTCTGGGCCAAACTCTATATTCTTAACACGAAGAGAGGTCGGGTCGGCCACCCAGAGATCAGTTAAGGGATTGTTTTGGGTTTCTTTCATTATATCTTCTAATGGCAAGGTATTGGGGGTGGATTTTGAATTAAATTTTCAATGATGTCGTCCTCATTTTGCGGTTTCCCCCCATCACAGTTTCTAATGCACAAAGCGGTGCAGAATAGACTTCATCCTCATCCTCCTCCTCCAACCAGAGAGGTAGATCATGTTCTAGCAAGGGTTGGGCAGGAGGGTATAGGATTAACTACTTGGACATATGCCCATTCTTGATGGTCATGTTCCCAGCTCAACAGCTGATGTAGGCATCAGCAGTAGCCAACCAGGGTCTCCCCAGGATGAGAGGATACCTAGTGAGCTTTGCCTTTGGCTAGAGAACTAGGAAATCAGCAGGGTACTCCCAAGAATCAATGGAGACCATCACATCTTCCACAATCCCTTCAGGGGTCATGGTGGAGCGGTCTGCTAGCTGCAGAACTGTCGTGGTCTTCCTCAAGGAACCCTGAAGTTTAAGTTTGAGCATAGTGTCCTTTGTCATCACATTAATGGCAGCTCCCAGATCAATCAAGGTATGTGGTATCATGGTGCCATTGATGTGGACATCAACTACTGGGCTTCCAGGGTCCAGATATTTTGGACAGATTATATACCCCAACATCAAGTCGGACAGTTGTCCTATGACATTGATGGTTGGGGCATCTCTCTTGTGCCTACCTGGATGCCTAAAGCACTTCTCTTTGATCATCCTATTGTATATAGGCACATCCTTTATTTCTTGGAGAAGTGGCATCTTTACACATAACTGTTTCAATTCTCCCAGAAGTTCAGTTTCTTCTGGGGTGCGCTATGTTGTCCCGAATAGCCTCTCGGGAAAGGGTGGAATTACTTTAGGTTCACTTTTCTCTTTATCTTCCTCAACCTCCTTAGGGGGAGGCTGGCTATCTGGGAGAACCTTCCCATATCACAGGTTAATCTCCTGAATCTCCATAGCATAAGTTGAGCATGATGGTTTCCCACTATATACTTGTTGAGTCTATCTGTTGTTCGGGTTCAGGTTCGGCTGGTCAGGAAAATGAGGTTGCCTTGGTGGAGCAGGAGGCAATGGTTGTGGTTGAGCAGGTGGTGGAGGCAAAAGAGCAGGAGGAGAGTTGTATTGGGGCCTCTAACCTTGATGAGTTGCATTCCACTGAGGTTGTGGCTGAGCATAGGATTGAAATGAATGAGAGACTGGTTGGGCATGATACTGAGATGGATAGAACCGAGGAGGAGGTGTGGACCAAGAAGGATGAGCAGGAGGGCCCCAAGAAGGTATAGGAGTGACTTGGTTGGGGTTGTAGTATGCCTGGAATGTCCCTTGCATCCCCTGCTGGTATGGTCTAGGTCCATGCAGTCTCCTTTGGTTCATGAAATAGAGTGGTTCAGTGGCTCCTTCGACTCCCTGGTATATAGCTTTAAGTCCGGGCAAGAAAGGGCACTTGTCTGCAGAATGATCTTCTTCACAGACTGAACAAACCTCTATAGAGGTCAATGGGCATTCGTTCCTAGGATGCCGCCTGGTGCACCTAGGACAAAAAATGGCCAAAGCCCTCTCTGCTTCCTCTTGTTTCATTTTGATATGCAAGGTATCCATTCCATGGCAAGAGTCTACAGCATCTCATTCTTGAAGTCTTCCAGCATGTTTCCAAGTTCACCTTTGATGGATGAATTGGATGAGGAGGTACTGGCTATGGGTTGACTCCCCCTACCTCTCTTCCTTTCTGCTCTAGATTGATTTCTAAAGACAGTCTTTATGTCCATATAAGGTAGTTGGTAGATATCTCCCCCAGCCAGTAAATGGAGGGTGTCTAGAAGGTCTTCCAGAATTCCCCTGAGCAGGACCAAGTTTAGAGATTCAGGGTCAAGTGTACACCTGGCCCTTTTGTAATTGAGGTGGAACCTCTCTTCATAATCTTCAAAGGATTCATCACTTCCCATGGTCATTCGAAAGATTTCTTCCTTGGTATCTTTTGACCTACAGTAGTCTCGGTATTTGTTGTTGAAGGCCTGTTGCATCTGAGCCCAAGTTGTGATGCTATTGCCAAGTAACCCCATGAACCAGAGAAATGGTGCATCCTTGAGAGTAAAAAGAAATAGTTTCAACTTTTGCTCATCTTTTGCATAGTTATAGGTTCGACAGATGACAGCAAACTCAAACAAGAAAGTGTTAGGATCTTCTGTGGTCAAACCATGGAAGTGAGGTAGGGCTGAAGGGCTTATGTTCTTCATTTTGGTGTCCCCATTGGTCTCTCGGATGGGAAAGGTACCCTCTACTCTTTCTCCATTCCCCCTAGCATTTCTATTTTCAGCCATTGTCTCAGGAGGGATGTCTTCTTCTTCTTCTTCCCCTATAGGTTCTTCAAATATCTCAGGTTGTTCACCTAAAGGTTCTTCTTGATCACTGCCACCGAAGAAGAGAGAAGGGTGGCTATGTGATGTAGTGGGGGTGTTGGGCAAGAATTTTCCTGAATTATCTCTGTTCCTACGAGGCATGAAAGGAAATCTTTTTGGTTGGTTTTTGTTTTTTCACTGCTTGTACCTGCAAAACTGAAATTGATTGAACAAACAAATTGCAACTAACTGAAATGAACTTGCTGAAATGAAATGCAGAACTGAAAGCAAGGAAATGACTAATCTACTTTTGATGAAAATGAAGTTGACGAAATGAAATTGCAGAACTGAAAATGAAAGAAAATTGAAAGCAAGGAAATAACTACTCTACTTCTGCTAAAAGGGAAATTGTAGAATTGAAAAGGAAAGCAGGGAAATTGCTAAAATGGAAATTGAAAAATTGAAAAGGAAATGTAGAAACTAAAAGAAACAACTACTCTACTTTTGCTGAAATAAACTACTTAATAGAAGGTTGCGATAGAAAATAGAAGAAAGCAGTGATCACAAAATAGTCTGACACTTCCCCGACAACGGTGCCAAAAAGTGGTGAGCACCAGTATTGCTGCAATAATGCTGCAACTCCTGGGCTTCCTACTTTACTTTTTATCAACCCGGTAGTTCATAAAAAACTTGGAAGTGACGGTGCTGTATGCACAAGTACTAGTTCTTACTGCAGGCTGTCACTTGGTTAGCTGGCACAAGATCACTAGGAGCTCAAGCCAACTTCTATGAATTCAGAAGAATCTCTATATGTGATGAAAGAAAGGAAAGCTTATTCTACAAAGGCTACTCTACTTGCAGAAAGGAAAAGAAGACTGAAATTTAAAGTAAACCTAGAAAACCCTATTTAACCAACTAATCCTACTTTTGCAGAAAGAGAGATGAAAAACCATGAAATGAATGCCATTACTTAATCTAGGAAGTAAACAACATCTACTCAAGCTATTTCTAGAAGGAAATGAGAAAAAAAAAACATCTTTTTTAATTTTTATGTGAAATTGTCATGCATGTAATTTATTTGATTGTGAATGTGGCAGGGATTAGGTGGCGATGTGTAGAGTTTTGTAAAATTTTTCTACAAATCAGCTAGCTCTGATACCATGTAGAACTTTTTCTACAAATCAGCTAGCTCTGATACCATGTAGAAATTTCCCACCTGTAGATCACCTGGTAATGCAATGTACTAAAGCAAAACACTTGATCTACTTCTACAAACAATGTATCGGAAGCTTAATCAAACATGAGCAACATCAAGCATGAACCGATATAACTAAGAATGAGAAGTAATCAACCATAACACAGAAGATATAACCAGGGGAAAGCACCAGCCTAAAACCCCATCTCTGTATTATCATACAAGTGGAAATATGTCCAGATTACACAAAGCCTTAGCTCAGAAGCTATCCAGCTCTCAGTACAATCCCTCTGCTGCTCATAGATAGTGAAAGGCTTCTCACAAACCTTCTCCTTTGCCCTCCAAGCCTCCTATTTCTATGCACAGTTTTTCCTGGGTCCTCCAGCTGCAACCTGTGTGATTCTCACCTCACACACAACACTGACCTCTGAAATAACTGCACAAACTTGAAGGAGATAAATCCTCATCATGGATGAGCTTCCTTTATAGGAAAAATATTCATCCAACTAATAGTACATTGTCCCTTCTCTGATCTCAACTGGGTCTCTGACAAAACTGACATGTATCAGTTACCCATGAGCGAATACACAGTTATCTAAAAATAATAGTTGTCACATGCATGCAAGCATCAACAAACTATATCTCATTAATTTAACAACTTGTTAAATTAATCTAACTGAACTTGACTAAGTTAAACTAAGTCAACTGATCCTCTCAATATAGAACTCATCCTTAATTCCTCAATCAATGGAGCAAATCAAGGACACATTCCCCAATTAGTGGAAAAATTATTGCATGTTCTCATAAAGACTTCAAGTTTGATTTTCCTTAACTAATTAACTCATGGAGAATTAATTAATTAATATTCAAACTGCTAGAAAGACCAAATTCGAATTTTACTTCCTATTATAGACCAGGGACTGTCTAAAAATAGGAATCCAACTTGAACTGCTAAAAATAGAACTTCTATTTTTATCACTTCCATTTTTCATTCCCTGTTTCCCAATCTAGCACTAATGCCCAAACTGTTATTTTTAGCAGTGCTATTTTTAGCACTTCTAATTTTAGCAATTTCTTGTTGTCATTTTTCAACACGATGGAGGGCGACTTTGGGATTTGCAGAGGTGTAGGATGGTGTGTATGGGTCCTCGGATGGCTCAGGTGGCCTTCTGGAGGCTTTTCTAGCAATCGGACTTTAGAAAGAAGCCTATAGGAAAATGTACAAGACACTACAGGGGATCTATAGGAGGTCTACAGGAGGATGTCGAGAGCAGTTTTGGAGGTTTTGAAGGTAGGAAAGTAGGTGGAAAGGGGAGCTGAAGGCTAGGATGATGTGTTAAGGTGTCTAGGGTCCATCAGGAATGATGGGGGGAGAGAAATATAGTAGGATTTGTTCAAGGAAAGAGAGGAAAGTCTATGGGAAAAGTGCAAAGAATTAGGGAAGACTGGAAATGAAATATGGGCGACCTGTGGGAATAGATCAAAGAGACATGGTGATGGTTGTTTGGCTAACTTATTGAGAGGAGAGATTTGCTTCCAGAGAAATGAAAATCAAACATTGAGATTAAGCAAGCAAGGAAACTAAGTACATGAGAAAAACAGAATTTTGCATCAAGCTAATCTAGATCATGAGCTATGGAAAGAAATGCTGAAGAATGTCGAAATGAGAGAAAGCATGGAAGGAAAATTATTGCATGACAGAAATGATCATGGTGAAAGAGATCTATAGCAAAGCATTAACCTTATAACAAACTGCAACACTAGAAATCCTATGGAAAAGGCAAATCTGTGTTTTTGGTGGCAGCAAGAGGGTCTTGGCCTCAGTTCATGGTCCCAAAGGAAGGAAAGGAGGCCAAGGCTCTGTTGATGGCATTTTTTATCTTCTTCTATGACTATTCAACCTACTATGGAAAATTGAAATGGAAACAACTTTCTAAATCACCAAAAGCAACCTATTCTTAACCAAGAAAGAAATTTATCTAACAGCAAGTAATCCATAAACTGAAACAAAGCATATAAATACAAACAAGAGCTTGGCTACTTGGATTGGGCTCTAACCCAAGAGTTTCAGCCCTCTAAGGTAACTCAGTGCTAGCTTGAAAAGGACTTCATCTTTATTATCAAAATAATAATAAGATTACATGAAACTGTCAACAAAAGTGAGCTCGAAGTTGAGCAGAGCAAAGCTGCAACAAAAATTTGAAAATTTGACTAACTTCCAACAACCTAATGAGGCCCTAGGCCTCTCTACTTATACAACTGAAGCTCCCAACAGCTTCCTTAAAATCAGGGAGGCTTGGCTCCCAAAACTTGAGATAAAAAGAAGTTATCCTCCAATTGCTCGTCTGCCTCTTTAGTGCATTGATGTGGCTGCTTGTGCTCCAAGCTGCGGGATGGAGAATTCGAAGTGGGGAGTCATAAATGAGGGGGGTATCCTCCTATAAATCCTCTCCCTTGTCTACTTCAAGTTATTGCTGCCAATTGTCCATTAAATCTTTGACTTTATTTCCAAAATTGACCGAAAATCTGCATTAAACACACATTAGATTCCATGGCATAATGACCAACCCAACTCACTTTATTAGCATAAATATAATCAGAAAACATGTGATAATCTAAGAGAATGGTGGATTAGGCTAATTTAGTAGGCAAAATGAGCCCATATAATTACCCATTTATGGGGCTCATCACAAAAGAAAGATCGGGCGTTCTCTAAATGTTTTGAATTTAAAGTACTTGTTGAGAAAGACACTGGCAAGAAAGTGAAGGCTCTTAAGAGCGATAACGGTGGAGAATATGTGTCAAATGAATTTAAGAACTTTCATGCATCAGAAGGCATTCAACGGGAATTAATAGAACCCCATAAACCACAAAATGGGGTGACTAAAAGGAAGAACAAAAGTATTGTGGGAGTTGCATGGGAGATGTTACATGATCAGGGCCTATCATTGCACTTGTGGGCTGAAGCATGCAACATAGTTTTGTATGTGAAAAACAATATTCCTCATCAAATTCTCGAGATGACTACACCAGAAGAAGATTTTTCAAGTAAGAAACCAGATGTGGGACACTGTAGGATCTTTTGTTCATCAGTTTACTGTCATGTTACCAAAGATGCAAGGAAAAAGCTAGAACTGACAACTGAGTTTGGCATATTTTTGGGGTACACTAATACACCTCACAACTATTGGGTGTGCCTGCCATCTCACAAGATGACAATGGTTTGTAGAGATGTGAAGTTCGATGAAGAGAAGGCCATGAGGTGTTCCCTTGAGAGGAAGCTTCAATTGTATGTAGATGAGGAACTTTTAGCTCCAGAGGAAGAACTTCAATACGATGTGGAGCAGCCACATGCAGAGGAGAAGAGAGTGGAAGCACCCACTCATGTAGAGACATCCAAATATGAAAGGAATCACACCCGATAAGTTGACATATTGATTCATGATGTTAGAGAGCAACAAACCCATGGAGACTCCTCTAGCAGAAAATTGGAAGAAGGAAGATGCTACTTCAGGTGTAGTGGAGGCTACTATTTACAGATAGCTTGTGGGTTCAGTGATGTATTTGGAGAACACAGAACCAGACATATGTTTTGTAGTTAACCTGTTAACTCAAGCAATGGTTAAGCCAACCAAACTCTATTGGAAGGAAGCTAAACATGTGTTGAGATACCTCAGAGGCACCACTCAGTTTGGTCATTGGTACAGATGGACAGAGGGAGTGAACCTGCAATGCTTCATAAATGCATATTGGGAAGGGAATCCATTTGACAGGAAGAGAACATCAGGGGGAATCTTTAGTATTAAGTGAGAAGTGGTTTCTTGGTACAACAGGAAGCAGAGATCAATTGCACTTAGTTCAGCGGAAGCATAGTACATTGTTGCTAGTCAAGCAGCTTGTGAGGCTATCTGGATGAGGAAGATCCTAGTTTAGTTATTTGGTCAACAGATGGATCCTACAGTGATTTACTGTGATAATCATAGTTGTATCAAACTCTCTGAGAATCCAAGTTTTCATGATCGACCCAGGCATATCGACATCCGGTATCGCCATCTATGAGATTGTGTGTAGAGGAGAATAATGTTGTTGGAGTACATTCCTACATAGGAATAGGATGTAGACATCTTGGCTAAGGCACTATCAAGATGAAAATTTTAGTTCCATAGAGGTAGGATTAGGGTATCTGATAATAATTTTCTTGTTGAGAGGAAGTGTTGAAAATGCAACAAGAAAATCCCGATTTAATTAAATGTTCTTGAATTAAATTAGGAATAAAATTGTAATTCAACATCACAAGACAACTTGTACGAGTTAGATAAGTTAATTTGACTTAGTTGGATTAGTTAATTAGAGTTGAGGGTCTAACTTGAGTAATGTAGAGTGTCTCCTACTTTATAGGAGCCCTGGTTGAGTTTATTTTGAGTCGTAATTAATTAATTCAGTTTAACTATGTTAAAGTCAGTTAAACAAGTTCCAATTGATGGAGGAACTAGTAGGGGGTGAGATGGTGGGGTGTTGCTTCATGTGTTCAACCACATAACTGATGATTCACTCATAAATAACTCATGCATGTCAGATCTGAGAGTTACCCAGTTAAGATTGGAGTTCAAGGGCAGTGTACTATAAGTTGTATAATCATCTGAATTGTATAGGTGTTGCATGTAGTTAGAGGAATACCTATGAGCACTGCACAATTTATATTGAGGAATTTCCCTAATTAATAGGGGGCTAATTCCAAAGGAATGTGGGCAAGCCAAAATTTGGTTAAGTATTGGTCTAGGCTTTTCTAGGAAGCTATGATACAGATAGAGATAATGCAAAGGTTGCTTAGGATTCAGTAAATCTTTATAATCTTCTCATATTTTTTGACAAATGCAATATAAATATAGTAGGGGTTTTTAGCTGTGCATTTCCCTAGGAAATCATTGTGTAATGTGTTGATTTAATTCTTTCTCTTGAATGCTTCATGATTTCTCGATTGTTTAATTGTTTTTGTTGACGAGTAAAGTATATTCAAGTCTTTTGTTTTAGAAAATCACATAAGTAGTTTAAATCTATAAGGAATTTCTACACTATTGCCCCAACTTTAAAGACAATTTACCCAAAAAATGACTTTGAAGTTTGTACTGATGCATGCAAATAAGGTATTTTTTTTTTTGTGGGGGGGGGGGGGGGAAGGGATGGAGGGTATTAATGCAAGAAAGTCATGTGGTAAGTAATGAATATCGAAAACTTAAAGAACATGAAAAAACTTATGAAACCCATTATATAGAATTGGAAGCTATTGTTCATTCCCTGAAAACATGAAGGTATTGACCTGTTAGGAGTATATTTTAGCTAAAAAATGATAATATCGGCCTTAAATATATCTTTGACCAACCAAGCATAAATGCTAGGAAATCTTGGTGGTTAGCATTCCCTAGTGAGTTTGATTTCGAAATAAAACATATTAAAGGAAAATAAAATAAAATAGCAGATGCTCTTAACATGAAGTTAAATTATATTTTGGTTATGTTGTCGCTCCTAGAGACAAACGCTAGGTTGAGGACAAGGGTCAGTGCCTAGGACATCTTATAGTCTCTTGTAGATGAATCATTATAGCTCGAGAGGTAAAAATATAAAAGGATTTGAATATGGTTCAATAATCATATTCAAAGACCAAACACCTTACACACATTGAAAAAAATTTGTTCGAAAGAAGTAAAGTTCAACCATGGTGGCCTATACACAAACAATGAAGCTTCTTTAGTTGTTGTAGTATAGGTGAGGGAAGGGGTAAACAAAGGAAATCTAACGTAGAGGGCGAGATATAGAATCATGTGCACTAAACCATGGAGCACATTTTAAGGATTTCAATCTTACATTTACAGGTATTGTTTTCCATAACATGACATAGAACAAATTTGTCACTCAAACGAGAAATATTACTTCAAAATCAAAACTCCAGCCAAAAAACCCCAAAAAAACATGAAAAAACAGGCTGAAAACGAAAAATGTTGATGCTAGAATAACAATTTTTTTTTTTCAATGTACATTTTCAACATTTTTTTAAAATGACAGTAAAAACCATTTTTTTGTGCAAAATACACCCTGAAAACGAAAAGTGTTGATGCTGGAATAAAGCCTTATTTTAGGGTAAATTTTCAACATTTATTAATAATGGCATTAAAGATAAAATATCATGACTATGAAAAACTTCAAATTTCCAACGTTTTCAATCACGACATTAAATATAAAATATCACGCCTTTGAAAAACTTTAAAATTTCGACAAGTTTTAGCTGTGACATTAAATTTAAAATATCATGTCTTTGAAAAACCTTAAAATTCCAAAAAAATTCAGTCATGTGATAAAGAAAAAATACTTATAACTGTTTTCAATCATAACATTAAAGATAAAATATCAAGACTTAGAAAACATTAAAATCTTGACAATTTTTCAACCTTGGAATTAAAACCAAAAATTATGACTACAAAAAAACCTTAAGTTTTTAAAATATTTCAAGCATGACATTATGGAAAAAATTTATGACTAAAATAACTTTAAAAATGAACACCTGAATGAAAGAGTTATTATACCAAAAGTAATTTATCTTTTAGATGCTAAATGTATAGCGATTTTAAAATCTTAGCCTAAAGCAACTTGATACATTGTAACAAAAATTTAAAAATCAACCATCAAATTGACACGAAGTGTAGGTGAACTTGACTCATTGTAATGAAAACTTAAAGACCAACCATAAAATTGACACATTCTGGGGGCAAGCTCGATTCATTGTAACGAAAATTTTAAAATCAACTATCAAATTGCACATAATGGGATCGGGTTGCTAGTCGAGCATCGACATGGACTCTGCAGATAAAAAATAAAAATAAGCAAACCTAAATAACAAATAAATAAAAATGAAAAATGCAAAAGAAAACAAAACTTCAAACATTGAAAAAAAAAAAAACAATAAAAGAAACACAACAAAATTAAAAAAATATTAATAAGCAATAAAACATAAAACTAAAATGAAAAACATGAAAAAAAATCAAATATAAAAATATATTAAAAAGACAAAAAAAACAAAATTAACTTGTAAAAAATAAAAATTAACCAAAAAAATAAATAAATAAAATGGGGAGGATATTCAAAGGGAAAAAAAAAACATGAAAAACAATTTTTTTAAAGTAAAAAAATAAACCCACATAATTAAAAAAAAAAACAAAATACAAAATTAAAAATTAAAAATTAAAACAATTTTAAAAAATTAAAAAATATATATTTAAAAAAACTAAAATCAATAAATTTAAATATAAAATTTAAAAGAACAAAAATAAAATAAAAAAATTAAAGAAAAAAATAAAAAAATCGCCCCCCTGGGTGGACTAAGTCAATTCCCGGAATAGACCTAGGTCACCCTCGGCCATGGCTGCCCAGGCTGCAGGGCCTGAGGCCTGGGCGGGGCAGCGTGACCCCGCCTAGCGCCGCGGGGCAGCGTGGCCCCACCAAGGGTCGTGGGGCAACAAGCCTGGGTGGGGCGATGCTGTGCAACACCATCTAGCCAGACCCAAGGCCCCACAGCCTAGGCAGGGCAGCGCTATGCAGCGCCACTTTGACCAGGCCCAAGGCCCCGTAGCCTGGGCGGCCATGGCCGAGTGCAATTTAGGTCGATTGTTGGAATCGACCTGGCCGCCCAGGGTGGCAGCACTAGGAAGCCAAGTCGATTCCAAGAATCGACCTAAGCCACCTTGGGGGCAACATTTTTTTGAATTTTTATTTTTTATTTTGAATTCAATTCATTTGTAATTTAATTTGTTTTATTTTTTATTTTTTTATTTTTAAAATTTTTAAAATCTGTTATAAGCCAAGATCTTCCGGAGAAATCACATAGAATACTTAGAGTCGACGTGTTTCAAACATCTATCTAGGTTCATCATCAGAACAAGGATGAGGAGTAAGATCAACATACAAATAATTTATATCAGAAATTGATTGTTGCATCTCTGATATAAATTAGTGCTCTGTTGATCTTGCTTTTCATCCTCATCCTGATGATGAACCTACATACAGGTTCGAAATGCGTCCACGCTAAGTATTCTATGTATTTCTTTAGACGATCTTGGCTTATATCATGATTCACAAAAGCATCCAATCTGAGATTTTAGATTTCTTTTTTTAATTTTAATTTAATTTTTAATTTTCAAATTATTATTATTATTATTTAGTTTTCTTTTATTTATTTTTTTAATTGTGCAGTTTTTTTCTTAAATAATTATTTTTTATGTTTTTTTTGGGTTAATTTTTAATTCTTTTTTCTTTAACTCTTTTTTTTTTTTTTGGATTTTTTATTTTTTTATTTATTTTTTGATTGTTTTGTTTTTTTTTGTTTAAATTTTTTATTTTTACAAGTTAATTTTTTTATATATACATTTTTATGGGTTTTTTTTAATATAACTTTTTATATTTAATTTTTTTTGCCATGTTGTTGTTGTTGTTGTTGCTGTTTTCTCTTAAATGGTTTATTACCAACATGAAAATAAACAACATTTAAAAAAAAATTATCCACACTTAATACATTAGAAAATTTAAAGTGTAAAAAATAAACCCTCTAAACAAAAAGTGTTGATGTTGCATCAACACTTCAAAATCAACATGAAAATCACTAACATTTTTAAAAAATGTTCATACTTGATACATAAAAAAAATTAAAGTCTGAGAAATAAGCTCTCCAAAAAAAACATGTTGATTTTGCATCAACACTTTTCAAAATCAAAATGAAAATCAATAACATTTAAAAAAAAAGTTACATAAGAAAATTTAAAGTGTCAAAAATATGCTCCAAATAAAAAAGGTGTATTCTAAACAAACACTTTTCAAAATCGGGTGATTTTTTGCTACCTCAAAAAAATAGGTAATCAAGTAATTTTCTCGTTTGATCGATAACTATATTATAGATAAATATGACATAAAAGATTGAGTTCTAGCAATGACAATTACATGATTTCTAAGAGGAAAGAAACACATATAAAAATGATAAATAGAGACAGGAACACATACTTCACATATCAATGCTTGGAATCACCAAAAGCTTCTTCATTAGTCTTTCAAAACAACATACATGTCATTAAGCCTCAAAACTCACAAAACTTGCATAAATATTATAGTCTCTAGAATAGAAAATTGATTCTCTACAAATGAGTTCCTCTTCCCTCTTATAGGGAGAGTCCTAAATAGAATAGTTACAAAATATCTCCTAGTGCGAAAACTGTCTAAACTAATCAGCTGTGTGAGTGTGCCGAAGGCCTAACTATTCTAATCATTACATAACAACTTGATTATTTCTTGAAAATAAAATATATACAAAAGTACCGAAATGGGCGAGATGTGATATGATTTCGGATCAAAAAATATCTTTGATGTAGACTCACTTGATCCTTTGAAGTGGGCCCATGCTCTTCTACCCATCTTTGCCATGGTTTTTGAATATTAATGAGTATCACCAACTTGGGAGGGGAATGAGGCTTTATTTGTGTCTGACTATTGAAGATAGTCTCCCGTAAAGGCAGAAACATTTGAGTGCAGATATTGGTAAGTGATTTCAAAATCAACCAATTGGCATGGGGTTTGACCAGAAAGTGTCAATTGGCTTCGAGATCAATTTTTCTCAGTTCGTTAACCCCCTTTGTGAACTCAACCTCCTATTCAAGCCACTTGCTAAGTAGGTTCTCCATATCTTACAGGGAATCTTTACGATAACTTGAGATTCGGTTCGATTTAAGTAACGAATCATTAATGAATTCCACCAGGGCACTTGACATCTCATGCACATCATTGTTGAGATGTTAAACCGATCGTATCTAGGCTTTCCATCCTTTAAGGATAACTGATTTATGCATTGCATCAATTTTAGGAAAGTCATATTTTCTCCCCTCGACATTGTCTTGCCATTCCAACATTTCATTTAGGTCCTTCTTAGCTTCATCAAAATATGAAATCATCTCCACTAACTCATTAGTCAGAGCATTTCCACATGTGCATTTTTCTTGAATCAAATTTAATTTCTCACAAAACAATTGTTGTTTCCTCTGTAGCCATTCATTCAAGTCACATTCCTCCTACTTGAAATCCTTTAGCTAAAGGGTTCCCCCTAGTTGTTGCTTTATCTTCTGTCGGGACTCTTGGAGTTATTCATCCTTGGCCTTAATTTCCTCCGTGTGCTAAATTTGAAGGGAATTGAATTGTTTTTGCAGGCCTGCTAATGGAATCTCCCTTTGATCTAGTTGGGCTTTCCATTGTGCTCCCAATTGCTCCTCCTTATTGATGAGCGCTTGTTTCAGGGAGGTAATCTTCTCATCCCTTTCCCTCAATAATTCTTGAACTTCCATGGCTTTTTCCATGGTGGCCAAAGCATATGCCCCTATGTAATAAGTTAATTTTCTAAGTTCGTTGGTAGGGGCAGCTAAGGTGCCTTTCAAGAGGACTTCAAGGGTAACAACTTGTGTGGTTTTCCCTAGAACTAAGGCTTGAGACTCATCTATATTTTGATTCTTCCTCCCTATATTCATTACTTTCTTATGCACAGGGTTGTAAAAAATATCCAATGGGGGAATCTCTTCAATGTTAAGGAAGATCTTTGAAGTAGGATTAACTAGGATAATCTCAACTTCAGGACGGGTGACCACTAGTGTCTTCTCAGTCGTGGATTACTCTGGCCTGATGTGCTACTAAGAAGGTGGATTGTGGAATGGAGTCTGATGCTGGAAAGAAGTTTCTCCCTTTAAGACCTCTTTCCCTCTTTCCCTTTACTTAGATTGCTTCAGGGCTTCATCAAACTAGTCCCATCCATGCTCCATGTTTGGGTTTACTGTATGCGTATGTCCTCTAGGATCTGAAGAATGAGTTGTTGCTATTTGATGTTATGGAGGAGGGAGCACAATTTGGGAATAAATCCCTTTCTGAGTAGGTGTCAAGGCATCCTTTAGAGATATTTTCCTTGCAGAGGGAGATGTAACAAATTTAGTGTTATAGGGGCTAGTCTTGCATCTATGAAAGAAGGGAACTGCTCTCCCTCCTAGATTGGAAACTCCTCATTCACCCTTTTTAGAACCAACCCATAAGAAGCTGCCTCAACGAACAAGTCATCAAAATTGTTTTCTTCATGGAGGAATTTTCTGATAGTATAGTTTAAGGTCACATTCTTTGCTACTCCATTTGGATCATAGAACTTGGTTGGAATGGTGGGTAAATTTAATACTTCAATAGGCAAGAGCCCCTTTTTAATGTGCCCGTAATTGGGCAAAGAGAAAATATCAAAAGGAAGAGGGAATTGAGGACATACCTTCTTATTGGATTATTTTAATGCTTTGGTAATTCCATGGCCAATCATTTGGTATGCTACCTCTTGAGTCTTTATTTACTAGTTTGTCTATAACGTAGAGTGGTAGGCCATGTGGGGGTGCATGGTTACCTAAGACTCTAATGTAGGTGAAAGAATATATTCACCAAACCAATTCCCAATCCTCCTAAGGTATTCCATAGCTTGTTGAGACATTATGGGGGGCTTGGTTTCAAATATAATTTCATAAATTAGAATAATAACATTGTGACATATTTGATAGAAATGACCAAAATAATTGGTCTCCCAGAGTACATCGTGGTAAATGTGGATTGGTGTGGGATCAGAGATAGTCCACTTCCATCCCATGGTTGGGAAATCAAGGGAATAACAAAGGGATTCCATGACATATGCTAACATATAGAGAAAAAGGATTTTTCTCTCTAATGCACTACGGGAAGAGAGCAAAGCTAAAAAGTGTTTGGCTAGATTATTAGATAATATGGTGGCTTAGTCGAAAATGTAACCCTTAGAAGCCCCATCAATTAGAGGGACCCAATATTCAGGGAACTTAGAGAAATTTGGGAATGCATGTCACCTGTAGAGCATGGTGGCTACCTAACTAAAATGAGAAGCTAGCGAATCTATGGTGTACTTACCATCTTGATCCTTTTTTGCTTATTTGGGTCACTCCATTCTTTAATTGAATCAGTTGGATCCTCATGATTTTTACAAAAATCCACCACATACTCCTTTCCATAAACACGTTGAGGGTCTGGAAAGTGGTAATCACCTAAAATTCCTGTGCTAAAAACATACCAATTGTGGTTCCCCTCTAGGTGTGGGACTTCCTCTCAGTGATATCCACTATTTCAATAACCCATCTGATCATGTTTGTGTAGGGCAGAATGCGAGGCGTCACTTCAATCTTGTGCAATAAAGAATTGGTTGCATCTTGTGGGGTTTCCTCTAAGGTGGGGGTTTGATCGTCGAAGACAACTGTCTTCACGATCACCTAGGGACCTTCATCTTCGAAATAATTGTAAATTTTCTCCCATGAGGAATTCTCTGAATTCCTATTGCATACTATGTCTAAAAGTAGTCCTCCCCTGAGAAAGCTTTCATTAATGGTTTATTTAAATCGGCCAGTGGGTTGTTGGATAGCTACAACAACTTTCTTTATGGTTCCCACTACAAACTACAATGCTCACAAAGATCCATGTTACATAAATTTACTCAATGCTAACATTGACAGAACACTTTTACTCATCGACACAACTTTCCCCATGAGGAGGGTGGTTGGAGAGCAACAACTCGAGACCTGGGAGCCTATAACTTGTTGTTAGCCAAGACAGGGACAAAATACAGTTCCCCTTGGTTTTTTAAATTTCTCCCTGATGAGGGTGGTGGAGGATTTCTTGGTAAGGTGAGAGAATAAAACATTGTGAGTGCATGGAAGTATTCACTCTAGCTGGAATTTGATCATGGGGTGGTTGCAAACAAATGGAAGAGCTTGACATAGAATGAGTTTAAATAGAAAATTTAAAGTGCAATGATTGGTGTGTGAGGTGCAAAGGTTGGTTCACAGGGAATTTAGGTGAGAAAAGTGAGGAGATAGCGCGTGGGGGACGTGTGGTGGAGTTGGATTGGGGGGAGGAAAAGGAAGGAGGATGACATATCAATTTCATTGCGTGCTCACCTGACACGCTCACTTTTCATGCTCTCCTGATAATGGTCCATGTAGCTAAAATGGTCACCATGCTGGCCTGCGAGGTGGCGAGCCAGTTTTATCTTCCTGGGCAGGGTGCCTGGGTAGAGTTGGAGGAAAGGCTCAACCCCCCAAAATCGATCAAAATTGTTGATCCGTGAAAGTTATTTTATTGACTCTGACTTTCGAGCAGGCTAGTGCTAGTTTAACTATCGTGCTTGTTTATCTGCCAGAGTTCCTCTCGGCTGAGGCTTCTTTGAGATGCGAGGTGATCCTCTCCACAGGTGGTCACTCCTTAATCGTTTGTATTTGAGAAATGTGGAAGGCCCACTGCCACTTGGCGACTCCTCCATGCTGAGAATGGCACTAGTTACTATTGAGCTAGAACCCAGAAGCCCCGATGCTTTAGCCCCCTGGTGCCCGAATTCTCGTATCCTTTAAAAATACAATTAGAAAACTTTACATGACTCTTGAACTTCTGGGTTATACCGTCGGGGTGATGTCATGCTGACGTGAACTGAGCCACATGTTAAACTATGATCTATCCATGTGTCATCCATATCTGGGATTTTGGGTACTTGAAAAAAATCAAAACTTCCTACCACGTGTCCACCTCCTAGTGGGTGGTCGTTGACATCACCTTTGCCCAATAGTGTGTTGCCACATATCCGGTTATAGAGGAGAGAGAGAAAGGTCCCCAATCCTTTAAATCACAAGCAATTATTTTTTTAAATGGTTCAATCCCAGCGCCCTCAAAAATTGATCTAACCAAAGGTCACAGGGTTCTAGTGTCGCACGGTTGAGACCTCTAATCCCTCTTATGGTGTTGTGTCAATAGATGGCCCCGTCTTTGACTGTTGATAAATACCTAGTCCCTAGTCCCCAGAGCATCTCAAAATTGATTTTATAAGGAGTCACGAGATTTTTAGGTCACAAGGTCTCCGAGATTTTGGCCTTTATGGGCCTAACTTTGGATGCCCTTATCTTTTGATCCAAGAGGCCAATTTCGGACTTCTTGATATCCTTGGAAATTTTTTCTAGAGCACTTTTTGATTGAGTGGGTTCGATATGGTTTTTGAGCTCATTTGATGCCCTGAAAATGGCTCCAAACCTTGCTATGATTTGCGCTTCACTCCCTTAGTTATATGAAGTTTAAAAGAAACAAAATATAGGGTACAACATGCTACTTCTGCAATTAGTTGGAAAACAGATTTAACCAAAAAAGTGAAGATAGTTGCAAATTTTGATGAGGAAAATGTTAAAATGAAAGAAAAAATTCATAGATCAGATGATCAAGATGAGGAAGAAAATGCCTTTTCAGTTAATGAAGAAAGTTTGTTGATGTATAGAACAAAATTTAGATACCCAATGATAAAAATATAAAATTGTTTATCCTTGATGAGTTACATAAAAAGCCTATTGTTGGACATCTTGGCTATCGAAAATTAATAACCATGTTAAGAAAGGACTTATATTAGCCTAATATAAAGTCAAATATAGCATAATATGTAGCAAAGTGTTTAGAATTTCATTACATTAAATCTTTCCACCAACATCCAACTGAATTATATTACAACCTTTATCCATTCTAGAGTGGAAATGGGAGGTAATATCCATGGTTTTTATCACCAATTTACCAAAAAACAAAAAACAACATGACTTTATAATGGTTTTAGTGGGAAAACTTCGTAAGATATCACATTTCATACCTATAAAATCTACTTTCAAAGGCATTAATATAGTAGAGATATTCATTAGGGATATATTTAGATTACATGGTATGCCTAAGATTGCAGTTTCAGATTGTGATGTGAAATTTACCTCTAAGTTTTGGAAAGGGTTTTTCAAAGGAATGGATACAAAAATGAACTTTAGCACATCTGATCATCCTTAGACAAATGTTTATATAGAAAGGACCAATAAAATCCTTGAGGACATGATGTGAATGTATGTTATGCATACACCCACTAACTGGAAAGATTATCTTCATTTAGGTAAATTTGCTTACCATAATGGTTATCATACTTAAAGATGAGCCATTTTGAAATAATGTATGGGTTGTGGTTTAAAGTGCCTTTAAGTTGGGATAATATTGAAAGAAATGGAGGAAATAGTCAAAAGGGTGAAATATAATACGAAAGCAAGTCAAGACAGACAGAAAAGTGACATAAAATCAAAGAGAGTTCATAAAGAGTTTAATGTTGGCGACCACGTTTATCTAAAAGTGAAACCTAATAAAATTACTCTTAGACTTGGTAGTTATGCCATGTTGTCACACATATTTTGTGGACCTTTTGAGGTGTTAGAAAGGATAGATCTAGTTTCCAATCAACTTGCTCTGCCAACAAGCATAAAAGTTCATGATGTGTTTCATGTGAGTCTCGACTTAAAGGTTATGCACATGATACAACTCACATTATTGATTGTAATGTGGTACAAGTAGAACCATAGGGCGAGTTCCTGGAAGGAGCTCTATGCATACCAGATAGGAGGGAAGTCACGCTTCAGAATAGAGTCACAACCAAAGTGAAACTACAGTGAAAACACTTCAGCCTAGAGGAGGCAACTTGGGAATCGGAAGATGCTTTTAAAGAAGCATATCCATATTTATTTTGAGTCTAGGCTGAAGTATAGAGTAGTACACCAGGACAGTTTCAAACTCCATGGAGGAGAATGTGATATCCCTTGACCTAGTATTATTTGTGAATTTGTATATGTCAAGTGTGATGATGTTGTGACTTTAACACCTAAATGAAATTGTTTCATTAGTAATATAAAATATTTTTTTGTTGATAGTTATTTTATGTAATAATGTTTTTTTAACTTATTAATTAAAAAAAATCTAGAAAATAATGTTAATGCTATAGATGGCTAAAGAGAAGTAATGGGATGCAAAAATCATTGGATTTGTTCACCCTTGGATGATGTAAGACCTAGGAATCTAATCTGAAGATTAGATTATTAAATTATTGAATATTGATTGATCAATAACTTCCCCAGATAGACAGGACATTGTCTTAGGTATTGGGGAGAGTGGAACTCATTAATGAGAAAATTAACTACTTGCCACCCATTGGATAAGGGAGGAGGTAGTTACTAATTATTAAAAATATATAAATTTTTAATAATTAGTAACTACCTCCTCCCTTATCCAATGGGTGGCAAGTAGTTAATTTTCTCATTAATGAGTTCCACTCTCCCCAATACCTAAGACAATGTCATGTCTATCTGGGGAAGTTATTGATCAATCAATATTCAATAATCTAATAATCTAATCTTCAGATTAGATTCCTAGGTCTTACATCATCCAAGGGTGAACAAATCCAATGATTTTTGCATCCCATTACTTCTCTTTAGCCATTTGTAGCATTAACATTATTTTCTAGATTTTTTTTAATTAACACTAACATTAGCCATTTGTAGCATTAACATTATTTTGGTATTGCATTAGACTCACAAGGACAATGGTACTAAGGGTGAGGAGGTACAAGAGACCAAAATAAAAAAATAGAGCAAAGTCTTCTGCTTGCAACCCATTGAGGCTCGGGGGGACTCATCTATGAGGAAGACATAAGGTTGGGAGGAGCATTGCAACTCTAATATTATTTTCTAGGAAACTTGACAAGTCAATATTTCTAGACATTTTACAAGTTGTTTCATACTGTATATTTTACTTAGAATTTATTACTATGATACATATATTAATAGCTATGATATAAATTGAAAATCTCTTATAAAAGGAACCACTGAAGTTTTGGATGTTTTTAAATATGATGATAAATGAAAACAAATATATATGCAGTGTTTTCAAAATATTGTTCCAGTATTTAGTTTGTTCATAAAGCATAAATTATTATACTACAAATACTGAAAATAATGTGTTTATGTTGGGTGCATAAAGATTAGTTTCAGCAATCTAGGATAGATAATTGTTTTCATAATACATTGATAACGTCTATCTATTAGAATTCTAGTATACAGGTAAACATGAGGAAGAATTAACTAGAATTTAAACCAGATAGTAAAGCCTAAATTTAAATGTAAATAGAACAAGAATGTAAGAAGTCAAGACAGTAAGGAATTAGGATATTCATTATTATGTTCAAAAGGAATGGAAAATATATTTTCAGGACAGAAATTAAGGGGCCATAACCAACCTCTACAATTTTACATGAAAGAAAAAGGAACCCATTAGTGAATAGAATTGTATTATAACAATTATACAAAAATTACATTAACACATCGAAACATTGAAATTTATAAAGAAAAACATATTGGTAATTTCTGAAATAGCAGAGGAAAGAAAATTACAGTTCAAATAAGTTAAGGGAATAATCGCTTCGTGCTATCAAATAAAAACCTGTGTATAATGTTAACCATAAGGACCCTAGTGTAACAAGAAGGTTGAATTGGATCTATTTTACAAGTAAAATAAAATAATACACTTTGATTAAAGGTTTCCAGCCTTGATTGTTTTTAACAATACGGATAGGACATAATTTCCCTTAACATTAAAATTCCCCTTAGGGTAAAAATATGGACAACTCCCATAATACTTAATTTAAAGTAGAAGCTCTAGCGTCTCATTACCTCATGAGATAAATACACATATATATAAGATTTTTTATACAGAAGTGACTAGAGAGTGCAAGCACATATGATTTTTAAGAGAGGAAGTTGAATACATTAAATAATTGGAAGGGTTCTATATTGAATAAAAATGCACCCCATACATGAACGATTAGTGCACTTGAAAAACCACGCCAATACAAAATAGGAGTTATGGTTTAACAAAATAAATTATTGACAAAAATTAAACAAAAGAACAATTGTAAGGAGATTTCACATGATGAAAACATCCATGTTCAAAACCCCATATTCTCTACCTATAACAGATGTCGCTCTATCAAAATGGTTAAAAGGGATACAAAGTTCACAAACTCGGTAAGGGCTTAAAACATGTACATTAAATAAATTCTACATAATAAAGTTTAGGCATGACATGTCATTTACATATATGGCCATGGCCAAACTCTTTTTCCAAGATTTAACTGAGGCCATACAAAACCCATGGTGTGCTAGCATTTCAACATTTAAACCCTAATTCGTAACTGACAAGGAATAAACCAGGAGTGTGAGAAATGCACTAATTGATTTTCTCTTTTAAAGAAAAGAAAAATATAGTATTACTTACCAAGAGGAGGCTGAAAGTAACTCTATATCTTTGTATTGAACATGCATACAAAAGGAAAAGGGTTAATACAAAACCATGACTAGTTTGTCAAACCAAAAGATGCCATATACAAGGAAATTAAAACAAAATTCTACTTGGAGAGAAAGGGGAACAAATAAAATAACCTAAAACATGTTTAACCAAACCAAGAGCCAACTAATGGAAAATTCTTGCCAGTGATATAGACCAAGAGAGTATCGACATCATTAGGGAACTACTCCCTATGAAACCTCCAACGATAAGAAGAACAATTGGGTAAACTAAAGATATAAGTAAATTGACAAGAGGAATATATATATATATTGGCATGCCTTGAAATTGTTGTATTTAATGCATCTTTTTACCCATATGATGCCCTGCTTATTCCCTTGTTTTACCAGCTTATGAACTTCTACCTTACACTTCTACATTATTTTGATGCAATAGCGAAGATTTGTTCTTGGTTTGTATTTTATCTAAGAACACCTTCGTTATATGCATTTTTTAGGACTAATGTTCATTAAAATGTTGTTAATGTAGATTGTCTTGTTCCTGCATTGCATAGGGATCTTGCACCAAGTATATGTGGACCACTTCATCATTCAAGCTTGCCACAAAGGAAAATTCTAGATGGTGGTACAAACATGTGTTTGGAACTATTTTGGAGCCTATTTGACAGTAATAGGTGTGTTTATCTTACACTAACCTATTCCTGCACTAATGAGCAAAATTGTTGCACCAATTTGGGGCTTTCATACATCAAAAATATTTCGGGAAAAATCGAAGATGGTTATTGTTAAGAATTATGTTCTAACACCTCCAATTCAATAAAAATGCACCCAGTTCATTGAAATAATTTTTTAGAGAATAATTAATGCTACAAACCTAAATTTGCATAGTTTTCAAACTGCCAACTTTCTCCTCAATTTTCGCACATATGAGGGTGAATCTCAAAATTACAAAACAATAATTTTGTTGAAAATATGGAAAATTAGGTTTCCTCCTAACGAATTTCCAAAATTCATCAAGGTTTGAGAGTTACGCAGGGTTCGTTGAGGTAGTTTTGTAAAAAATGCAAATTTTCCAAAATTCTAGGATCATGCCCAGAATTGAAAAACAATGGAAATTACATATTAGGTCTATGTCTCCTTGATTATATTTTGGTTGTAATAGACCTCCTTTGAGGGGAAGATATTATGATCCCCTCTCATTCAGTTTGTGCTTGATTTGGCATGTTCAAACCATGTCATGTAATTGTAAATTTTATAAAAGCCAAATCATGGTTCTGTAAAAGGCGACAACATGCCATTCTTTGTACTCTCATTCTACTAAGCTTAGTGTCGAGGGTTCTACCCTCTTCCTCTGATCAACTGGAGTTGGACTATTGAAGCTTGTGATGTATTAAAGATTGAGGTTTCATTGATAAATGATCAATGTTGAGTTCAATCTTATTAATGTTTTTAACTACTCTGTGCTTCACTCTTTTCCTCATAAGGAAACGAGTTGGTTGGCTAGGTCCTAACCAATCCAGCTCATTATCCTTCTGTTAGTAGCACAATGTGAATGAATCTTCATGTATATAGTTGTGGATTGTGAAACTAGTGTTATATCGTTTGCATAAGTGTGCACATGTTGTTTATACACTCTGTTCATTTGATGTATTTGGTTTGAGAGTGAGATAATCCATATCTGGAGCAAGTGGTGTGAATTTTGAAGGGTTTGTGGTATTGCTTTCTTGTCTGAATTTATTGAAATTCGGGTTATTCTTTTAAGAATAATTTGTAATTCCTTTCAATACGGTTTGTTTCAGTTAATGTAAAAATCGATTTATTTCTCTGTGATGGATATGATTGAATTTGAAAGATTGTGAGAGTTAACATTTGATGTTGCACTATAAAGGTCTCTATGATCTAAGTATTTTCATACACTCGTATATTTTGTCTTTAAACAAAACTTGAAGTGGTGCTTTGATTTCTATATATTTTGATGAATTACACTGATATTATGGCTTGCATTGTTAAGTTCTGATTGGTTTCGAATTTAGAGTTCTAAAGGATCATATCATTATGTTTGATGTTGTTCCCTCAAAATTTTGTGATGATTTAAGTATTTAAGCGAGGGTAACCTAATCTAGTTATAAGGTTAATAGCATATGAATTTTGTGTAGGTTTTAACCCTATACATAAATTACCTACAAACGAATTCTTAAAACAAAAAATAAATGATGGGGAGAACATAAAACAAATATACACAGAGATTTTCCCCTGGATCCAAAAATCAGGACTACAAAATTTATTTTTCATTGTATTCCTTTCAATGTTACAACACACACACACACACACCCACACATATATGTCGAAGCATTCATAAACCCCTTTCCATTAACCCTGGATTAGAACATAATTGTAGTTCCCTTGACTGGATCTACATAATACCATGGGCAGAAAACCATCATGCCCAAAACCATGTGCAAAACCCATGCACAAAACCATAGGTAGGTATGCATGTCTGTTTCCTTGTCACATTTATTTTGAAGTTTACTATTAATGAAATGCAAGTTTATGTAATTTTCATGGCATTTTGAGTTGTGAACCTAATCTGTTATGCAAATTGTGTAGAATTGTATAAATATTTTAGGTTGAAATGAATTTTGGCATTAGTATGATGGTTTGTTTTAGTTTTTCAAGATATATCAAATTAGCTTAAAGAATATCTTAGCTTTCTTGATATTTCTTACAAGGTTTTTAAAGGAATTGGTAAATTTCAAAATTATGTGTTTCTAATGGTTGAATTCTTAATTTCTCAGTCATCCACTAGGGTTTATTTGGTTTAAAGGAATTCTTAATTTCTCATTTAAATTGGGTAAAGTTTGATTCTCCATTTTCATCCATATTTTACTTTTCCAAAACTTTTATGTCAAACCCAAGGGTTATGAATGCTCCTACCAAAAATCAGCAGAAACACAGCTCAACAAAAGACTTAATGTAATGGAGTTTTCCCCCAACCTTGATTCCCAAACCACTCTCAGATTAACAGTTATTTTTAGAAAGTTTAAAGATGAATTTGAAGGTTTTCATTGTGCGCGTTATGTTTCATTAAAGGACACTCACAAGGGCCAAATTGAATGTGAATAGTTATTTGGGTTATTGTTTCGATTTTGTTAGTTATTTGATTACATTTGACCACCGAAAACTGAATCTGAGTTTTTTAGAATGTAACCTTATGGCTGTGATATAATTCACCATGTCATTTCCTTTTCTTGTGACATTTAATGAGGAAAACGAGGTGCATGTATCTTGAATGTGTAATGGAAGTTTGTCATAATCGATATTTCAAGTTTGAATTTCATAGTGATACACCAAATTGATTTCCAGAAACCATTTAATATAAGGTTTGTCTATCTGTTGTAACATCATCTTACATCAATTATCATTTGGAAAGAGAGAGAGAGCATAAACCAACGTAAAAAGAAACGTCATACACAAGTAATATCACTACAAGAATAAGATGTATGTAACTAAGATCTAAACCTGAAATTCTTCTATAATCTAATAGCCAGTAGAACCACATTTAAATGTTCGTAGGATCTGCATTACAACATAGTGTAGTGTGACTTTGGGGAGCCAACAGAGATCATAGTCAATAGATATGCGAAGACCTCGAACAGCCCAATGGAGGAGATAGACCAAGTCCTAGCTTTTATAAGTATTCCCTCAAATCTCATTATCTCGAATGATGAACTTGATGATTAGAGGCATGTAACATAGGGTTAAACCCATTTGTTTATATTTGTTTAGAGAGAAGGATCATTTTTAATGATGTGAATAGGATAGTTAAGCACAAGTATAAACTTTTTACATTGAAAAAACTATTCTTTTTTTTACTAACTCTTGGTTTCCAATGACAAGCTACATATGCCTTATGCATTTTATTTTATGATAAATCTATATAAATATTATCTAACTTTAAAAAATATATATTTATTATGTATAAGTAAATTTATTATGATGATTAATACACAATTAAATTATGATAAATTTTAATATCACTTTAAAATATTGTTTTGCTTAACACGTGTGATGACATAATTTAGTCTCTTCAAATCAAATCCCATGAAAAATGACCAAAATAATTTATATAACATGAGTTTAGTCCCATTTGCCAATGTTCAAATCAAATTCCTTGAAAGGTGACCAAAATAATTTTATAAATAAAACTTTTATATATAAGATTTATCTAAAAATCTTTAATCATGTATATAATATGATCATATATACCTGTGATATGATGTGGGGTTTAGTTTCATCTAACCCATATTCAAATACCAAAATAATTTTATATATACCTTATTTAAAAATCTTATTCATATAGAGGTTTGGTCCCATCTACCCATGTTCAACTTCAAAGGTGACCAAAATGATTTTATAAATAAAACTTCTATTTAAACAAAACCTACCTAAAAAGTCTGATCGTATTATATACCTGTAATTTAATCTCGTCTACCCATGTATTCAAATCAAATTCTATTAATGGTGACCAAAATAATGTTTAGTCCCATCTACCTATATTCAAATCATAATACCTATAGTCAAATCAGATTCTTGGGAAGGTGACCAGAATTATTTTATAAGTAGAACTTTTGCACATAGGATCTACCTAAAATCTACCTAAAAAAATTCCTTATTGACATACGTATCGTTCTGCCCTTTCAATATCAATATTTCTTTCGTGAAAAAGCTGAAATGGGGCATAGCTCAGAGAAGATTTAAATTCGTGGATGGAAAGTGATATTTCAGTGTTTTTGATGTGAGTTGTATAGATGGATAATAATTAGTATATATTTATTTTAAATGTGGATTTAATATGAGTTTCGAGAGATTTAATTTTTTATGTGTAAATTTTTTATGAGTTGATATTAAGTTATTTATTTTTATTTTGACAAATATAAATAAAATTTCAATTTTAATAACCAACTGATACACTTACACATCATACTAAATTGTTTCCTTACACATTATACTAAAATATAAAATAAACATTTCAGCTTAAAAATCTAAAAGTTTTAAACATATATAAACTATCAATATCGGGCCTGGAGTATGCCCTAAAACTGCTTTTGCTTGGCTAAGAGCTCGTCTTCCTCGGACGTAAGGAAACAGGTTAACGGCCCAAGACCCAGAGGCATCTGGCAGGAGTGATAGTCTGCTCCCTTACGGACCACCAATGGGTTATTTCAGGTGGCGTGGTTTTCCTTGATAACAGTGATGTGTCAACTGACATTCGCGGATAGCAGCCAGAGATGGCTGTCCTCACTATTGGTTTGACAAACTGAGTTTGATAGATTTTTCCACCTTTTGAAAAAAAAAAAAAAAATATAAACTATCAATATAGGTTTCCACTTTTGCTATATTTCTGCACAATACAGACTTCTCTCCTGTAGAATAGACTACGTTTAAACGTAAAGAGAATTAGATTTTTCATTGCCGGAATCCTCACCACCCTCGCTGTACCAGATGGACGCGGAGAGGAAATTTAAAATTAAACTTCACAATCAAGAACTTTGGTCAATTAATACATCTATTTTAAGTGTATAATGTTCTTATCTTTCATAGGCAACCAACAAAAACATTAATTAATTAATTAATTATATTTATATGTATATTTATATTAAAATTAAGATTAAGATTAATGAAACAAAGCTCGTTGAACATTTTGGAGAGTTCGAACACCTTTATGCAATGACGATCGTATATACATTAATCATACATTTTTACTTTTACACTTATATGCTTTGATTTAATTGAGTTTGAGTTTATTTTGATTACAAATTTTGAAATATTAAAAATAATGTTTTGATTTAATTGAGTTTAAGTTTTATTCAAATTCAAGTTTCTGTGATTTATTTGATTATTTGAAAACATTTTCTGAAGAAATCACATTGGTATAATTTAGCCGGAGCGTTTCGAACCAACCATTGTGGTTCATCTTGAGGACAAGATGAAAATCATATCATAGCAACCAATTAAATGGGGAGCAAGGACCTTATTTCGGAAAAAATTCAAGAATATATATCTTATAAAGATTAACATATTATTATTGTTTTTAAAATTTTATAAAATTGAAATGAGTCTTTCCTATCATGATACCCATGTTTCCTTATTTGTAACATTAATCTTTTTTGTCTATTTAAGATAATCCATTATTTGTATTGCCAATTGAGAAAACATCTAAATAAAATATAATAATATAAATAACAAAAACTCAAAGTTGATATCCAAGGTAAAGAATGAGATATTTGATATTAAAGGTACACTTAAGTAATCTCCACAAACCAAAAAATTTATATCTCAATTACTAATTCTCTTTCTAATCCAAATTTATTCAACAGTAAGTGTATAGATTAATCTTTGTGGTGAATTATAGAAAATGAATAAGATATTTTAAAGTTTTTGCAATTTTTTAAATATAAGACTTACTCTTTCTTTCAAATTTTTAATACAAATTCATATTTTTAATGAGGAATTTACTATTTTATAATTGCAAAATTTTAAGCCATTCTTAAACTGATGAATGCTCACATGGAATAGATATATATATATCTATCTATCTATATATATATATATATATATATATATATAGGTTGCTTGTTTATTGATCAGAGGAGATTCAAACAATGTTTAGGAGCATCATATTAAGCTAGTTATTTAGAATCATAATTGGCACTAGAGAACTATGCCTCAACTTAATTGATTTCATGAACCAAAAATTCCATACAGTATTGAAATTAACATATAAAGCAGTGAACCGAACTGAATCATATCAACAAATTTCCGTACTTTTTCGACCAATACGGCCGAACTTGTTAACTATGCTTATAACAACTAAGAATCTCATCCATCATAAGATCTCTTTGTAGCTTTGATGATGGGAACTATTAGATTTTCCCAAGATTTTTGAAGATTATAAATCAAAGTGATCCATCATTAGTTAGTTATTCTTTAATTCACAACTCATGGATTTGCATTGATTAAATTGTTAAAAAATAGAGAGCATATAGAGTAATTAAATACACAACACCAAACACATTTTGATATCTTTATTGATCACAAGAATTACACATATAGAAGACATAAATCACTGACTTCCACACCTCTAGATCATGACTACAACTAATACATAGGAAACAACAACTTTTAGATTGATGCTTGGGAACTTTCAATGACAACTCATCACAACACATGAAAGCATTACTTCCAATATCCTCCCTTAATGCTTACATGGAAAACATTGAAATATCTACAATATTGACATCTCGGCTCGTTGGGGCTTCCACGATAAGAGTCGTCAAGTAATGAACCATCTTATGGACTAACAACATTCCTTTAAGAGGGACAATGACACCCATACAATGAACTATGCAATGTATGCATTGCCTACGACATGATGAGTAGTTCAAACGACTTGTTGCACATTGGGCACAAGGAAACAAATTACATAACAGGATCTTAGTTCTAGATCTGTGCATCACAGGCCAAAACAAGCAATTGAGGTAGAGAAAACAACACAAGCACATGCAGACAGGTCTTAGCCTTTATGGCTCTCATACCATGTTAGAAAATAGAAAGAGAGAAGATAGAGCAATTACACACAACACCAAACACAACGTGATATCTTTATTGATCACAACAATTACACATATATAAGACATAAATCTCTCACTTTCACACTTCTAGATCATGACTACAACTCATACCTAGGAAACAACAACTTCTAAATTAGCCCTTGGAAAGTCTCAATAACAACTCATGACAACACATGGAAGCATTACTTCCAATGTAATCTGAGCATTAAATCCATCAAATTAATGTATAGCTTTATCATCATCTTTTATTTTCAAAACACATAAAACACCATAATCTTATACTACCAACTAAACTTTTCCAAAAAATTTTAATACAATTTCTCTTTAAACATTCATATAAAATCAATGAAATTAAGACATAAATATTCCTAAATATAAAATCAAATAAATTAAAATCAGGAAAATTAATGAAATGAATATTCCTCTTATTTCAGTCCTTTTGCTTTATAATGTCAAATCTCGATTCCTACCCAAGAGTCTCCCCTTATTCTTTTTCAACTAGCATATATTCCATTTTCAACTTTGGCAAATCAAATTGAAATTATGATTTAAAATGAATTCCTCAATTTTGAATGTCCATATCTCATATTCTTTTTAACAAACAAATATTTCTAACTTCTTATAGGCTATTTTAAAAATTATTATTATAATAATATAACATTATACATTTAGGGGTGGAGTAGGCTTTAAAACTGCTTGCAAAATTGTTTGTGTTTGGTTAAGAGCTAGTTTTGTTCGGACTTAAGGAAACAGGTTAACCACCCAAGACTCAAGGCATTTGGTATGGGTGAAAATGCACTTCCTTATGGACCACCAGTGGATCATTCTAAATAGCACAATTTTCCTTGAATAATAGTGATGAATCAACCTGCATTCATAGATAACAACCAAAACTATTCTCACTACTAATTTGATAAATAAATTATAAACAAATTTCACACTATTAAAAGAAAATACAACATTATACATTATCTTTACCTGATCTTTACCTTGGAAAATAAATTCTTTCTATCTGCTCAATGAAAACCTCAAAACAAACCTCGAGCGACCCAAAACATACCTAACAATTTTAATTATTCCCTGAGTCAGGCATCATACCACTGTAAATCAGATTTTGAAATAGTTTGAAATCTCACGAAATAACCAGATCAATTGTTTGAACTCACTCTGCTTTCTCTGAGTCCAAAACATTCTCAAAATTCACAATTGAGATAAATTCAGGACTCTAAAACCTTCGATCTCTATCGCACCTGTTCAGCGTCTCCATCACATTTAGCTTTACCCGAATCCAAAACGTGCGATGCCAGTGGCTTTGTGCACAAAACATATTTCTCCTCCCATGACTGCTTGACATTGCAACTACTGCATAGTACAGACGAGTAAAGGGAGAATCAATTCGGTCGCACTTAACGCCAGCCGTCCAACTCCGATTCCTTCCATGTGGATTACACACTTTGGATTGGACACACAGAAAATTGCCTCCACTAAGGAAAACATAAAAAAAATATATGGGTAACGTGGAAAGTATTCCACCACAAAGGACTGCAGCGACGTGTACAACCGCTCAAGTTAAACTAACCTCCATTCATTATATATATAGATAGATTTTCTGTTATATTTTTTGATCATCTTTTTCTAAAATTTAGATATTGTTTAGATAGATAGTACGTTTGAGTTAGGTAATATGCACAATTTATGTGATATGTGGATTTTCTAGAGTGTTGAATGGATTTATATAGTTAAAAATATATGGTAAACAATTAAATATTACAATTTTACTCACAATCATATATTGAGATTCTAGCAAAAACACAAAAACCTAGAATAGTTAGATAACACAATTGGATTTAAACATACTACATGAACAAAAACACAGCCATGGCCTTTAAGATTGTAAAATAAGATACAATGTATTTTCAAAATATATGATAGGTTACCTACATTTCCAATATTTAACCTATTAGAATGTCGAGAGTTAATAAAAAATGTTTAGAGACTATGTTGTGGTTAGCATTAAGAATAAGTGAAAATATATGACAAAGAAAAGGAGAAGTCAAAAGAGTCCCATGATTGCTAGGATATAATTTTTCATCAAGCATCTAGTTATCATGTTTCCAAAGACCCTTTTATAGTCAAATTGAAGATAAAGCCCTATGATACATAAATGGATCTATTGACACGAAAAAATGCCCTAGCAACAGTTAGGGGTTCTCTCTAGAATACCAAGCATTTTCAATACCCTCCTTTAGATTACTTACTAGGATGTCTACCCAATGGAAGATATTTCCTTTAACATCCATTGTATACATCAAAGGCACCCAAACTTCTAGAAACGTTTCTACCTTTGGTCAACCATATAATTTTCAAGGTATGGTCTACACAAACTAGAAAGGGGTTTTGAGCATGTTGATAGGGTATTCTTTGTTGGGCCTTGTCCCAAAAACTCCTTTCCTTAACCACCACTTCTCTAGAATCTCCTTAGTAAATACCTTGAAATTCATGAACCACTGTTCATCCAATGCAATTTCATTTTTCGGTATCCTATAATATAGCTCTATATTCGAAGCACTAAATGATGCAGGAGGTTTTCCATTACTATCTATGATCATGGCTTCCTCTAGATCTAAATGTTGTACAAACCACTCCATTGCTTTGGCACACAAGAAGACTGGTGAATGGGATGCCACTTTTGGCAACCATGATCTCCTCATTGCTTAGAAAACCTCTCCAACTAAAGTATCTGTGGGTAGGTTGTCTCTATGAAATTTCTGGCTAGGAGGAAGGAGTGATTTCATCTGTAAAGCATGGGGTATCCCAAAATTTTGGTCATGGTGAATTTTCTTACTCTTCATTTTTGGAAAATCAGAAAGGCAGTAAATATTTTCTCTATCTTGATAATTACTTGTGATGTTTCTTCTTATTGCAATTCTTTATATCTTGTTTTCTTTAGTTCATCAAGAAATTACCAAAAGCAGCAACACATCAAACAATGAACACAAGATGTAGGCACATGCCACGGAAAAACCCCCCTCGAGGGGAAAACCCAGTCAATGTAATTCTTCCTTTCAATAGTATTCTTTGAGACTCTTCACCCTAGACCTTGACCAGACCTTCCCTCCACACCAAGTCAGCCTCTAGAAGATTGACCTTTTCCTAGCAACTTCGACTATGCAACAACTTGCAACATTCGGCAACAATCTAACTTGGAAGACTTCATTCTCCCAATCGAGAGCATGAAAGAGATTGAGGCCTCCACCAAAATTTCAATTTTTATCTTCTCCTTAGA
The DNA here is from genome assembly GCA_031772625.1 of Pinus tabuliformis. NCBI lineage: Eukaryota > Viridiplantae > Streptophyta > Pinopsida > Pinales > Pinaceae > Pinus > Pinus tabuliformis. The sequence goes on along the minus strand of CM062805.1, from coordinate 599,412,258 downwards.
CTTCCTCAAACTCGCATTCACTTCGGATTCCCAGAAACATACTTTCCCAGCTATCCACTGCATAATTTTGCCCAACAACAAGATTTTTGTACTTATGCCTAGTAGATGAGAAGTGATGCTCCAAATGAATTCGAAGTCCTTCCTTTTATAGGCTTCTTGTGGAGTCGAATAGGGCCTTAGGCCAACTTGATCTTCCCTTAGGCCGACATGGTGTGGAGGTTCCATAATTCATATTTTACTCAATATTAAACCTTTTTACATGATTCAAAAGCCCAAGAAGGGTCTCTTTAAATGTACAATAATTCTATAGACTCATCATAAACCCTATAAGTCCTCAATGGGTACTTTTACCTAAAAAATGGTGACCCAAGCATTAAACCCATGCTTCAATAAGTCACAATAATAATTATTATTATTATTTTCTTTATTCTTTTGACAAGTACATTACATAATGACTCAAGAACATTATTGAAGACCGAACATAGTTAATTTTTCCAAAACTCCCTCCTAACTAGGGATGTATTCATAATGTACATATATAATGGAAGATATCAAACTATATGAACCATGAAGAACTTTAGGCACCACAATGTCGTGGACTAAATTTCTAACCAAGGAAATCTATCCAACCAGTCAATCAATTTAGGCACTGCAATGCCATGGACTAGATTCCTGACCAAGGCAATCTTTCCAACTAGTCACTCAATAATTTAGGCACCGCAATGCCATGGACTAGATTCCTGACCAGGGAAATCTATCCTAGTTGGACTAAGATGGACTCAAGCTTTCAACCCCTCTAGGTACCATCAGACTTACTTGATAACCATCAACCCAAAAATCCAGGTGTGTATCCAAAACAGAGCTTAATGATCAATGCCACCTTTCCAACTTCTAGACATCAACATAATGTGTTGGCTAGATGTCCTCTGAGGTAATGCTTCAATCACAAGCCTCAATACCCCTTGATCCAGCGGATCAAGAAGGACCAATCTCTCCCAATCAAACTGATTGGTAACTAGGATGTTCTCCTTCGAGAGATTCACATGTACAAACACAACCCCAATCAATAATATACTTTTGTATGTGCATAACCAAATACAAACCTCTGGGGTCTTCCAGGAAATAAATGTTTCTTATCAAATTTCTATAGTAGGACTATCAATTGAATCTTTGACAAAAGATTCCTCAATCATACATTTTCTTCCTACTTGATATGTAGCAACATATTCTTCAGTCATATCATGCTTTCCTTCTTTCAGCAACACTTCAAAATGCATTCTCCAATTTCCTTTTCTTGTTCATGGCCTTCACTCAAACTTACGGTTGGTAGTCCTAGTCTAGTGCATGCCACATGTGTTGGACACCTAATCCTCAATGGGTTAGTGTGGAAGTCGAATAGACTAAAGAAGTCCAAGAGACCTTGGGATGTGAAACCCAACGGTCAAACCATGTACTATAAATGTATATCGGTTGTTAATAAAAATGGATTCTCAAGTTTTATCTTTCATATTTGTTGCTGCCATGTGTGTGTTTAACATGGTATTAGAGCGGGCGATTACTGGTCCTACTCCAATTTGAGCCACTAATTTTTGTGGTCATTTTCTGTGAGTTTGTTTCTAAACCTTAGCGTTATTTGGACTCTCTGAAATCTGCAACTGTTAGAATGCAGGACCTAAATTGGGCTCTCTGCCCCACTAAATCTTGGTATATACGTTATTTCTCTGTGCATTAATTGAAGTTCAACTTTATATGTGAAGTTGTAGTGTTACTCCTGCGTTAAATTTCCTTTTATATGAGGGTCATATTTATATATGCGTTGAGATTATTGTGAGCACTAGTTCAACGTACAGTTTGGGAAAGCCAACGAGAAATGAATGGTTGTGGACGTTACTATCAGTGACTCTGTCTAATCATGACAGCTATTAATCATTCACCTATCACTACACCTTATTATAGCCTACCTTCTACAGTGTCCTTCATGCAAAAACGTTACATTTACCTGAGCGCGTTTTCCTCTTTTGGACAAGTTTTTTGGGTTCATTGATGTTGCCTCTGTATTACATATAACTACCTTGGGAGAAGTAGATAGCCATGAAGCATCCCTCTGTTGTTTCTCTCTGAAGTGTTGTAACAACTTCTGTGCTTTGTCCCTTCCCCATGAACTTCCATTCACAAAAAGAGTTACTAAGAAGGGAATCACACCTTCTTGTAAAACCAGTTGATAGTGGTGAGTGTTATTTGTGCATAACAACAAAAGAGTAGCTGCAACTTGTTCTTGTTGTTTAGGGGTGCCTATTTCAAGTAGCTCTGTAATGGCCACAATGCAACCGTCCGTTTCAGCAATTGCTTCCCTTCCTTCTTCAACAATTACTAGGTTATAAAGAATGCAAATACATATTTATGTACAATCAACTTCACCAGCACTGAGAAGATGAACAATTTTCCAAACAGCTCCAGCACACACCATTCTGGACTTATTGCCAATATATGTCGACAAATTATATAAGCACCAGCAAAACTGCTACTACTGCTCCAGCTCTTTCTGCGTTCACTATATCAAGGGGCATAGAAGGATCTAAATCACCGCGTGGGAGTCATCGCTCAAGGAGTCATGTCAAGAGAAGATACTGAAGTATACATTATTAGATGGTGAGATCTATAACAGCTGGTAGTTGATTTGAGTTATTACTAGTCTGCGCGTGACTGATTGAGTTGGTTTGATATTTTGGCATCTGGTATGTATTATTTCATAATGCATATTATTGACTTGATAGTCTATACTAAAGGATGATGTAATTGAAGCATTAGAATGCTCCTCAACTTCCGAAGAAAGATCATTTCGAATGCCAAGAGTCTGACGGACTCTTTCGGGTGTTTCACAACTCTTAATTATCTCAGCGATTTTTTAACAAACCAGGCGTGAAAGAATCGGGATATCAAGAAAGTGGGTGGCCATTGCAATTTTAGAGAGGGTTTCACAATCGATTTCTAGGAACTAGACATCTCATGGATCGATATTGTCTATGGTCTCCATGGGCCATGGCGTATGATCTATATGATATATGCAGTATTCGATAATCTTCTCCAAAATTTTCCTAGAAACATTGAACAGAGGAACGAGGTCTTCAATACCCATCACTTTCGTTAGGATCACTGACTGCAACACCACCACCTTTGGCACCTCAAAATTTTTGCCATCGGAGCTCAACAGTCTAACCAGAACATTGCCATCTTCAGCATTATCCTGGGTTCGACCCTGCTCCATGGCCATAGTAGATGATGAAGAACTCAGAATGACTCAGCCCAACCTGATATTGTCCTGAATATATGGTTTGAAGCCTCCTTGCCCCAAAGCAACCAAATAGATTGAGAAGAAGAAAATCCCAACCTGCTTCGGACTTGTCAAAGAGGAAGACAAAGTGACCAAAATAAATCCCACCAAATATATGACAGACGAGACGACAATAGTCCAATAATGACCCAAATATGAATCTGCAACAAAAGCCCCCAGGAAAGGAAGCATGGATGCCACTCCTGACTAGTCATTCACATTCTTTGCAGCAGTAGCAGTACTCTCACTCAAAACATCTGTGAGGTAAGTCACCAAGTTTGAATGTGTGCCTGTAAAGGAAAACCTCTCTGCTATCTCCACTCTAATGATGAGAAGTGATGATTTCCATCGTCCAGTATGATCTTTGCTAACAGAGCGTCCATGGAGATCCACTAATCCATCTCATTTACTTTCGCAAAATTTCCAAGTAATCGCCCCTGGATATTATAATCACCGGCTTTGCTTCGGGTTCGTCCTGTGTATCTTGGAAGCCCTTTCCTCGTGATGAATCTTATTTCTTATTTATCTTATTGTCCACCAGTTTTTTGTTTTAAAGAATTTGTCTACGCTGAGAAAAGATAGAATCCTCAACTTACACATGGGTGGAGGCAACAGCTTTAAGTTGTGATTCTAGAGAAGTTGTTGCGAAAAGAATAGCACCCAGATTGTCTCCTAAAGGGGCAAGTTCAACTCTAATGTGGGGACAATTCTTCATGAAGATAATTCTCAAATGAATGGGCTGCTGATTTCTATTATTAAACCTTCAAATCAGTGGGACCAAGTTCTAGTGTAGACTTAATAGTGGACAATCATTCCCTTGGCATAGCAAGCAATCCTAGGGTTATAACAGACTCTCTAGAAGTTGAATTTGTTATACAAGTGGTTGGGTCAGGTTCCTTTTCAATTTGCGCACTGTATTTCTTGAATAGATGACTGTGTAAAGCTTGCATCCTTGCTGATATATATTTCTGAGTATTCATAATGGAGAAACAAGTATTTTATTTGTTGTAGCGTTTGAGTCTCATTGTTTGGGAATGCACAATATACTTTCCTTATATACGAATGCAACCAACCATCGTTGTGTGTGGATTTGGAGAATAAGTGTAGAGTTAAAATCTTGCTTTTGGTTCATTCCTGAAGGAATAATCTCATTTGATTGTTGTAGTTTCTTGGGAAAACAAACTTTGAGAATACCTTGTAGTGACATTGGTTCATAGTTGGTTTAAATCGTAAGTTTAACATTGGAGAAAATGGCCAGAATCAATAAAGTATTAGAGTTCCTCAAATCTCTGATATTGTCTACTACTCATGATACATTAAAATTCAGCAAAGTTTCTCTCACAGACATTCAGGTCTGTCTACAAAATGCACAAGAGAAAATTGATTTTTTGTAGCTTGAATCTCTACTACAGCAAGAAGAATTAAAATAGAGGAGTCATTCTGAACCTGTTTCTATTCAGAAGATTGAAGCAGACTCCCATAAAGTAGCAGTTGTACATGCAGATGCAGAAGTTCAGTGTGCACTTCCCAAGCCCATCATTAGACCTTGGGAAGAGCTTTTTCACAACAAACACAAAATTTGCCTCAGATATGAGAAGGACTTGTCCTTTCATATTCCAGACTACTCCAAGCCCATTCAGTTTCAGATTCCTGGATTCCTTCATGACAGTTCACCTCCAGCTGTTCCAGATTCTATTCCTCTTCCACAGCAACAACAACAGATTGTGAAATGCCAACACTATGACCAAGTTGGCCATTTGAAATATCACTATTTTGATCTTCATCCATGTAAGCACTGTCATAAAACCACCCATTCTTCACACAAATGCTTCAGAAACAAACGTCCTGCAAGAACAAAGATTCATCTTGGATGGATCGCTTCTTGGCAATGGGCATCAACAGCCAAGAAGATATTCCAATCACATGTCAAAACTTGTTCCAGAGTATTGAACAATCTTGCAATTGAGTTTTCTCCATCATCTCATCTTGTATCTAACAGGGGGGGAAATGATGGTCATCTACAAGCTTCAAAGCCACATCAAGCGAGCCAAAGCCACAACCTACCATACCAGATTCAGAGTTGTAGCCAGAGACAAAGATGCCCTTGAACATGCCTTCAGTTGGTAATCTAGGACACTTCCTCTAGCAGAAGACTTTAGCTTCTTTCCAGTTTCGGAAGAATTCTAGAAACAAAATTGGGGACACTTCCTCTAGCAGAAGACTCCGGCTTCTTGCCAGTTTCAGAAGAGTTCCAGGAATTTCATTAAGCATTCTAGAGTTGTTGGTCATCCTTAAACCATCACAGGTTGACACTTCCCTTTTCAGGTTGAAGTTCTCCCTTTTATGTGGGGTGAGACCTCCCTTTCATGGTTGAAGGTTTCCCTCTTCAAAACAATAGGAGCACTTCCTCTAGTAGAAGACTTCTACTTCTTGCTAGTTTTGGAAGAGTTCCAGGAACTACACTAAGCGTTCCAGTGTTGGTGGTCATCCTTAAACCACCGCCCTTTATACCAAAATTTCAAAGAGCACATTCAGCCTAGTGCTGCCATGCATTTTTGCACATTTTGTATTACAACTCTCTTCTTGGACTCATACTTAACCCTTCGGATTAAGGGGGGGAATGTTGGACACCTAATCCTCAATGGGTTAGTGTGGAAGTCAAATAGACTAAAGAAGTCCAAGAGACCTTGGGATGTGAAACCCAACGGTCAAACCATGTACTATAGATGTATATCATTTGTTAATAAAAATGGATTCTCAAGTTTTATATTTCATACTTGTTGCTGCCATGTGTGTGTTTAACAACATGAAGCAGAGAACCATATCTGACACTCCCTCTCAACCAACAAGCACCTCTTTATCCAAACTCCCTCTTAATCTTAGGGATATCTCTTCTATTCATGCTTCCTTCGGGAGATCAGCTTCTTCTTTTTCGACATAGGAGAATATTTTCATGGCTTCCAACAATTTCATCAGAGTTATCATCAACCTCATCATACTGATCACATCGAGCATCTTTACCAAGTTGAAGATTGCGTACCTACACAACTTGCTTGTCACATTGAGCATCTTCACCAAGTTGAAGATTGTGTACTTGCATAGCTTAGATAACAAGTACAACCAAAACTATAGAAGCATGATGTTAGCCATATCAAAAACATGGAAGCATTTCAACTTTATTCATATCAGATACCCAGACTTAATTATGAACAAGAGACATATACTCTTCAACATCTTGATAAGGACCTTGTCATACACCCTAGACTATTTCATAACAACACTCACTCCATCTAGGGTTTCAATATGTCTTCCAAAGGTATGACATACATTACTACAACATATATAAAACCCCAGAAACCATTCACACAAATATGGATCTACAAATCATCTAACAACCTTCCAAAATAGATGTGTTGGACTTCTCACTAGGGATTCATACAAATCCTAGATGTCATACAAAAGAATCAATCAAAGTCAATCACAACTTAGTCATTAACCCGACTAGCTCCCACTAAGGTTAGTTCCAAACCCTAAATTTTTAATCAACCATCAATCAGTCACTAACATGGCCAACTACTACTAAGGTTAGTTGCAAACCCTATATTTCTAAGCAACCATCATACTCAACCCAAAATTCAAAATGTAGTAGAATAGAATAGAATGAAACAAAATGTAGTAGAATAGAATGAAACAACTTTTCCTCCTAGTGGCCCAGTTATAACACAACCTGATAGCCTACTAATGGTTAAGCTTGACTCCTTTAACTCTAAACTAGAGTTACAATATTAACTCTTCTAAATTATTCTTCATCATGACCATGTGGCTAGCCCCTTTTACATGAATATTAGGGTTGATGTGACATCATCTTGAATCACGGTGATCAAAATGGGAAGGTCAATTTCTAGGTGACATAACTTTTTCATATAAACTTCAACTAAGGCGATTCTTATGTCATTGGAAAGGTATTTATGTGTAGAACAACACTTGGGGATGAATGGCTAAGAATAAAGTTTTAATCCCCAAACAACTCTATTTGATACCTCAAACTTCTTTTGGAAGGTTTCAAACTCTAATTTTCCAAACTCAGACTCACCAGTGGAATGGCCTTGTGAGTTGATTCCTCCACTTTTTCCACCTTGAAAGCATTAATAAAGATGAAAAATAATATAATGATCCAACATATATCACATCTCCCAATTTTGGGTGGTTTTTAGTCCCCAAAGCTTCTACTTAATGAGGTGAGGAAATGTTTCTTCCACCTTCTCTTGGGTGTGCAATTTAGCTTTGCATAGAAGTTATCCCTTCAACCCAATCTACCAAAGGTCATGCTGTCATTGCCTTGTAATCTTGGACCTCCTATACAAAAGTGTATCCTTTGTTAGATCTACCTAATCTCTAGTGCCAAATCTTCTGCAAAAGGTAGGACCTATTCCTCTTCCTCATCTAGAATGGAAGGCCCATAGGTTTTCAGATTCTTTACATTTTTTGCTGAGAAAATGTGCCTGTATTGGGTAGATTGAATCTATAGGCATTATCTACCACCCATTATAGTATTTCAAAGGGACCATATTATGGAGCCTTGATTTTCTTTCTAGGACCTTGTAGCCTCTCCTTGTTCAACTGTGACAATACTTTATCTCCCCCCTTGGAGGAATTATTTATTCTATGTTGATCGTGCCCATGGGGGCTTCCCTCGGGGAGCAATACCATACCACGTGCATTCATATTGGGGGATTTATATTGAGGAAAAACTGGCATAATATATTGGGGCATATATAGGGGGTAAGGGGTTTTTATATTGGCAGGTATAAAAAATGGAGCTCAATATTAATGATTAAATATAAAGGGGTATAAAAATTGTTAATGAAAAAATGGATACTTACAATATCTAGTGGAAGTAGGGGTTTTTTAAATTGGAAAGGTGTATTGGGTTTGTATTGGTAGGGGATTAAATAATGTGATTTTTAAGGATGTTTTCCAATAAGTAGTCAAATTAAGGGTATTGTTTAATATGCACGAACGCACGTGATAGGGCAGAGGTTCATTGAGAGAATCCCCCGTGATCATGCCTAGCCTTGCATTTTTCCCGTGACCTTTGTAGTGTCTCCTATACCTATATATAGATTTTCCTGATCTTATAAAAAAAAATCTCCCCTCAAGGCATCCCTTGTAAGATCCTCCCTCACTCCTCCTTGCTACCCATATGCAATATCAAAAGGTGAAAGTGGAAAATGCCCAAAAAGAGGTTTCAAATGGTGACTTACTTGTTGAAGTATGGACTTCTATGTTATAATAATTTTGTATGTATACCAAATTTTCATCCCAAGTCTTTAGATGCTTTTGATTGTAACTCCTTCAATGCTACACCAAAGTCTTGTTGACTACTTCTGTTTTCCATTTTCTTTATGGGGAAATGTTGTAGACCTCTTCAATTGCATGTCCATATTCTCCCACAATATAGTCCAAAATTCATTCAGAAATATTGTGTCCTATCTGAAACAATGCTCCTTATTATCCCAAAAGTGCACCCATACCTATCCAAAGAATAAGTTTTCCACTTCTTTCCCATTGATGGTATTTTTACACTGCATTAGAACACACATATTATTGAACCTATCAACTAACATGAATAGGTAGTCATATCCCTTCTTATTTGTTGGTAGACCTCCCACAACTTCCATGGAAATGGTTTCCCAAGGATGAGTTGGTACATGAAAGGGACAATATAAATGTTTTTTCCTATTATTAGGTTAGTTGTGTAACACACTCCTCCCACATCTGAAGGTATGTGGACCATTTCTAATGGAAATCATTCTGAAACTACCCTTCTATATGCATAAATTAAAGACGTCAATAATCTATGTGGATTATCATCTCCTTCCCTAGAATATAATGCTTCCATTATCATCATGCATGTATGATAGAGTACATATCTTTATCATAAGTGGGGTACCTACAAATAGTAGCAAAGAGTGTCTCATTGTTATAGGTGATCCATGTGGATATTGGTAGCCACCTACCTATTCCACTTGGACCCCCAAGACTATCTCTTTCAATTTTTCAATTACCTTAATTGTAGCACAGTTTTCTATTTTTGGCATTTTTTTTGAGTCCTGGACTTCCGGAGCCATTTTGAGGCCCTAAACGACATTTTTTTTGGGAAAACTAGGCAAACATGACCCATTAGTTGATGTTTTCATTCAAAATTCGTAGTCCTCAAATGGATCATTCTAATGAGGTATTGTGCGCATCAAACAAAGATCGTATGCCAATGTTACGACCCTAGGAAGTTGATGTACCAATTTACCCAAACGGGGCCCATAGTTTTGGTGCTTCATCTCCTAAGGTTAGGTTTTTTGATGTTTAGAGTTTTCCATTGTTTCTCAACAATAAATAGGCCTTTAAGCCTCATTTTGACATAGTTCATAGGCATGTAGCCACCACATCTCTTCTTAAAGATAAGTTACCATCCCCTGAGTTAGCGTATTTCCATTATGTTTGTAAGCATATTTCAGTATTTGATATTAATGAAATGAAGTGTTATTTATGCTACATCTACGTATTTATGGTTATATCTATGATTTATTGCATTTTTTGAGTTAAGATCAGTGGTATCAAAGCGATCTTCTCTTTCTCTATTTTTCTTTGCATGTCCTCAATGAGGTAGGGTAAGAAGTTAGGGCTCAAACTAGTTGAACCTTTGCAAGACAAGCCTCACAAATCCCGAAGGCCTCCCATGGTAGAAGAGAAGAAAGATGAGGGCGCAAAATATCCTTTCAAAATCTTGCTCGAAGAAGCCCTCGAGCGACAAAGGAATGCGATGATGGAAAACTTTGCCCGAATCCTTCAGTGACTACCCAAAGGTGACGCATCTTCTTCCAGTAGCCACTCTGGAAGCGCCACACCCTTTAAGGTACAAGTTAACTTTGACAACCCCATATTTGAAGGTCAGATGGATGCCGTAGATAAATGGTTAAATCTGCTAAAAGGATATTTTTATGTTCATGATTTTTCCAGCTGGGAAAAGATTACTTTTTCACTTCTTGAAGCCATCCCCCACGTCAAGGACTGGTGGGAAACCTACTGTGAGAAGAAGGACGAAAGTAAACACTAACTATTTTCAGTCGCACCCACTTGTAATTCATTCTGGGACACCATCAAGGAGTAGTACTACCCTGTCGCGAGCTATGAGGATAAATACATAAAGTGGACCACACTATGGCAGGGAAGGGACCAAGACGTGTCGGATTTTACCAATGTTTTTCATACCCTTCACACAAAGTTGGTTATCAAGGATTATGAGTGACATTTGGTACTCAAGTACCACGACTGTCTACACATATACCTTAATGATGAGATGGAGTTCCTATACATCTCCTCGCTGTGCATGGCATACCAATACGTTTTCAAGATTGAGTAGAAGTTTAAAAAGAAGAAGCAAGACTTTGGATCTGCAAATCTGAAGCAAGGGAAAGGCACCCCCAATCCACAGAGAAAAGGATAAATCCAAGGCGGGGTGACCCAAGACAACCCACAGAAGCCACAAGCAAAGACCAACACCCCAAAGGAAAAGAAGGACATGTGAAAATGGTGTGAGTTTTATAAGAGATCCACTCACAACACAAGTGAGTGTCGAGCCAAGAAGTCACTAGTGCTCGAGCTGAAGGATTCTGAATCAGATGCATGTTCTAACTCTTAGTCAGAACCGGACAAGGGGAATGAAAAAAGGAGGCAGATCATTGACGCAGAGCCTAGTGCCACTATAGCCAGCACCAAGATCCAGAAAAATGAGCTTGAAAATCTATAGGAGGGGGAACGCTTCTTCCACTCACAAATGTGGGTGAAGGGTTCTTCACTATAGTTCATTGTTGACAGCAGGAGCAAAAAGAACCTCATTTAAACATAGGTTGTGAAGTGGTTGGGTCTACCGACTATAAGACATTTGCAGTCGTACACCATCGGGTGGCTTCACCAAAGACGAGATATATGCATCATCCAGTAGCGTCACCTTACCTACAACATAAAGTCGTTCACGGATGAGGTATTGTGTAATGTTGCTCCTCTTGAAGTTTGTAATGTACTATTAGGACAACCATACTTGTGGAAGTGGCATGTTGTATATGAGTCTAGACCTCACTCTATCATTATTACTTTAGGCAATAAGTTGTGCAGGATATCAGAGGTAGCCCTGCCTACCACCATCTTTTTGATCTCTACAAAGCAATGTAGTAAGATCATTTCACACACTAGGAAATTTGTTTTCCTTATGATTCACCCTTAGGGAAAAAAGAAGATTGTGGCCACGACTTCCAAACAGGGATCCTCTGCATAGTACCAACATATGGACAAGGTCATGGAGGAGTATAGGGACATTTTTGACTTGCCTAGGAGTGTACCTCTACACTGTCAAGTCAAGCACTCCATTGATCTGACCGTAGGCATGCCACTACCCAATGGAACGATCTATCAGTGCTCTATTCTGGAGAACGATGAGATCAAGAGGCAAATTTCAAGAGCCAAAATCTACCAAAAAATAGTAAACTGTGCTACAATTAAGGAAACTGAAAAACTAAAAGAGAGAGTGTTGGGGGTCCAAGTATAATAGGCGGGTGGCTACCAATATCCATCTAGATCAGTAATGATCCGAACTTAAATAAGAATGCAACAAATCACAGACATAACCATAAATACAGAAATGAAGCAAAGATAACACTTCATTTCATTAATATCAAATACTGAAATATGCTTACAAATAGAATGGAAATAAACTAGTTCGGGCGATGGTAGCTTATCTCTAAGAAGAGATGTGGCAGCTACATACCTATGAAATGTGTTACAATGAGGCTCAAAGGCCCATTTATTATTTAGAAACAATGAGAAACCCTATACATCCACAAACCTAACCCTAGGAGATGAAGCACCAAAACTATGGGCCCCATTTGGGTAAATTGGTACATCAACTTCCAAGGGTCATAACATCGGCATACGATATCCGTTTGATGCGTACAATACCTCATTAGAAAGATCTATCTGAGGAATATAAATTTCAAATGCAAAAATCAATCAAAGTGTCATGTTTACCCGGTTTTCCCAAAAAACGTTGTTTAGGGCCTCAAAATGGCTTCGGAAGTTCAAGACCTGAAAAACTGCCAAAAATATTAAATTGTGCTACAATTAAGGAAATTGAAAAACTAAAAGAGACAGTGTTGGAGGTCTAAGTGGAATAGGAAGGTGGAAACCAATATCCACCTAGATCAGATCCATGCCAAAGAAGAACATTTTTCCAAAGGAGCACTTTTGCAAGTTGGCACATAGCTTGTGCCGTCACAGGGTTTGAAGGACCTACCAAATATGTTGCAAGTGATTTTCCCAACTCTTGCTGAAGATGAGGATGCCATCCAAATATGCAACCACGAATGAGTTGGTGAAAGGCTGCAAGATGTTGTCCATCATCCTCATAAAAGTTGTAGGGGAATTTGTCACCCTAAAGGGAATGACCAATCACTCAAAAATACCCTCCTTGGATTTGAAGGCAGTTCTGCATACATCTATGGGTTCTATTGAAACTTGGTGAAATCCAGACTTCAAATCAATCTTGCTGAAGTTTTTGGTCCCCTTGAGCTGGTTAAGAAGGTCATCAATCCATGGAATCATGTACCTGTTCCTAATAATGATTTTATTTAGTTATCGATAATCAATGTAGTCTTCAGTTCTCATCCTTCTTTTATACGAGTACAATTGGAATCCTACAAGTTCAGGAGCTTGGTCAGATGTGCCCTTTTTGTAGTAGCTCATGGATCTTCCACTTGGTTTCCTCATTTTCTAGAAGATAGTGAGGATATATTGCCCCATTGGGTAGATGAGATCTTGGAGTCACATTGATCAAGTGCTTGACCTATCAACGTAAGGGTACGCCTGTGGGTAAGGAGAAGATGTCTCTGTATTCTTCCATGACCTTAAGGGACATTTTATAGAGGCCATGGATGTGGCCACAATCTTCCCCTTACATTGAGAATGAATTGGAAAGAAAACAAATTCCCCTGTTTTGGAGACGATCTTACTACATCGCTTAGCAGAGATTAAAGAGATGGCGATATGTGGGGCTACCTCTTCTATCCTGTATAGTTTCCCTCCCTAAGTAATAATACAAGTGTGAGGTCTAGACTCATATAAAACATAACGCTTCCACAAATATGGTTGGCCTAATAAAACATCACAAACCTCAAGAGGAGAAACATCACATAATACCTAGTCCATGAAGGACTTGATGTTGTAGGGGAGGTGGCATTGCTAGCTGACACAAAGATCTCGTACTTGATGCAGCCACCCAATGATATATGGTTATGGGTGTGGCGTGTTTGGTAGGCCTAACCACTTAATGACCTCTACTAAGATGAGGTTATTTTGGCTCCCATTATTGACAATGAATTGTCGTGGAGAATCCTTCACTAGCATCTGTAAGTGGAAGAGACATCCCCCCTCCTTTGGATGTTTTGGATTAGTCTTCTAGACCTTGGTAGTGGAAATGGTGGCATTGGGTTCTATGTTAACGATATGCTTCCCCTTTCCATTTCCTCTGTCAATTTCTAGCTCATAATCAAAAAATGATTCAAACATTGAAGCATTTAGTTCAATCACTAATGACTACTTGGCATGCCACTCATTTGTGTTGTGGGTGGGGCTCTTGTAGAACTCACACCACTTTCCTATGTCCTTATTCATTCTCGTGGTTCCATTCTTTGCTTTTGGATTCAATGGGATTTCCTAGGTCATTCCACCTTGGCTTTGTCCTTTGTTTTGTGATTTTGGGGTGCTCTTGTCCTACTATGGATTCGCAAATCCAAAGTCTCACTTTTTTTTTAATTTGTGTTCAATCTTGGCAACATATCAGTATGTTTCACCAAATGAGGAGACGTTGAGGAACTCAATTTATTCCTAAATGTATTTATGCAAACATTCATGGTACTTGAGCACCAGATGTCTCTTAGAGTCTTTGATACCCAACTTTGTGCATAGAGAATGAAAAATATTTGTGATCTCATGCACATCTTCAACCCTTTGTTGTCATAGCATGGTCCAATGTATGTACTTGTCTTCATAGCTCCCAATGGGGTAATAATATTCCTTGAAAACATCTCAAAAAGAGTTCCAAGAGGGTGTGGTTGTAAATAGAGAGGGTTCCTCGACCCTTTTCTCATAGTAAGTTTCCCACTAATCCTTGACATGGGGGAGGCCTTAAGCAGTGCAAAAGTAATCTTTTCCCTATCAGAGAAACTATGGACCAAAAATAACCTTCCAACATAATTAACCATTTATCTACAACATATGCATCTATCTAACCTTCCAATATATGGATATTGAAGTTAACGTGTAACTTGTATCTTGAAGCGATTGTTGGATGGAGTTGTGTCTCTTGTTCGCATCCATAAAAGGATATGGGAAAAGTTTTTCATCGTCTTGTTCCTTTACCACTCGAGGGATTCTTCGAGCAACAATTTGATAGGATCTCTTGTTCCATTTTCTTTCTTTTCTTCTAGCATGGGAGGTCATCGATGTCGGCGGGGATGGTATTGCAAGGGCTCAACTAGTATAAGTCCCAACTCTTTATACCCTGACCTCATTAGGGGCATGCACAAAAAAACAAAGAAAGAGCAAGTCGCTCTGATACCACTGATATAGCTATATGAAGCAATGAAATGAAATTCATATTTAAATAGAACATAAAGACACAACGAAAGAACAAAACTTCAATTAATGAAGAATATGTTCTAAAAATTGTTTAGATGTAGAATGGAACAAACTAGCTTGAGTGATGGAAGCTTATCTGTGAGAAGAGATGTGATGACTACATGCCTTCTAAACTGTGTTACAATGAGGCTCAAAGGCCTTTTTATCATAAAAAATAACTGTGAAACCTTAACCCTAGGAGATGAAGTGCTAAGGGTTTTGGGTCTTGTTGGGGTAGGGTCATATCTTTAGCATATGATCTTTGTTTGACTATCATAACACCTCATTTCAAATATATCCACGATGAGGCGAAAATAGAATGTGTGAAATAGACTTTGACACTATTTTGGTCTCTGTGTTTTTCCCAGAAAACGTCTTTTAGGACCTCAAAACAACTCCAAAAGTTTAGGACCCAAAAAAATACCAAAACTAGAAAGTTGTGCTAGAATTAAGGAAATGGTGTTGGGATTCAAAGTGGAATAGGCAAGTGGCCACCAATATCCACTTGGATCAGTTATGCACTTCGCTTCCTTATGTCTATGTGAGCCTCCTTGCTCCCCTTTTTCTTTTGTTTCCCTCGACACATTGTCTGATGGTTTGTCTAACTAGGGCTTAATCTACCATGGTGGTGGGTGTCGATTTTTGCTCCATCTTTCAAGCCCATATGCCATATTTAATTGAACATGGAATTTTTTTCCTTCCTCAACAATGACCCATACAAGGATTTTAACTCTTAGTTGTTAGTGCGTTCATCTCTCCTTGCTAGTTGTGGCTTTCATACACGGGCTTAATGCTTAGTCTTATGATTGTCCTTCCCTATGGGGTTTTTAAATTAGAAAGGTACTACTTGACTAGGTTTAATTGCAGGCTTGGGATTTTCAAGCAATCCTCCCCTTCACCTCCACAGGATCATGAATCCCCATCCCTATCAGTCTAGTCATCATTTTATTATTACATTATTCCACATCATTATACACATCAATGCACATAGAAATATTTACAAGAGGGTGACAATGGGGCTGTTACAATTGTATTAAGGTGGGGAATGAGGAAACACACACTCTCCCTTTTGAAGAACTCAATTTAGCCATAAAGTGAGCCTAGGGTGTGCATTTTGGTGCACATTCTTGTAAAAATAGAAAAAGAAAAATTCTCCTTTCAACCTCACTCTTGGACATTTGAAAGCAAACTAATGAAGTTTGGAGAGAAATTTCTTTAGGAAGATTCTCTTTTTTAGTTGGTATGTTGTCATCATTCTTTTTTCATGTAAACTCAAATTCAATTTCTCTTAGCTGTGCTAGAAATACAATTTTGAGTTATTGGTACATACTACCAACAATTTACATAAATCTTGGTTACATTCTTTCATCATTCATACTCATGTTATTTAGATTCCAAGCTTAGAGCAACAATGAGTAAAGGGTAATGCCAACAAATTACCTTTCTATATTTCACTTAACTTAGAAATGACTACAACTATAGCAAGAATGGGGTATCTAAAGAAGACTATAGAGATTGACACGCAGACCTAATTGACAACAAGAATAGTTTCATATTTGAAGTACATCATGTTCAAATTCTATATTTAGATTTTGGACATACATATGCAATGGTCATGAGTAGCATTTAGTGCCAACTTGTGAAAGATCTAACTACCAATATTAAAAGCATTCGATGGTAGCTTGTGCGAGGTTTAGAAAAATGTTTTAACCAATAATATACTTTAACTCAAACATGTGTATAAATAAAAAATAATTTTGGCAATAAAGTTTAGTTGCATTCTTCATCCACAAAAACCAAACAAATACAACATTGTTGAAACTGAATTTTTCATCTACAAGAACTAACCAAACACAACATTATTGAAAAAATACAATATTTAATACATTTAAAAGAAAATACAAAATTTGATTTCAAAATATCATTCAAAACTAAACTAACATGTGAGCCACTAGACAAATTTCATGCTAAACAAATTCATATTTCAAATATTCATTTAATTTAAATATTAAATAAATTAATATTTCAAATATTCATTTAATTTAAATATTAAATAAATTAATATTAATGTCAGTCATGATAAAATAAATATTCAAAACAATTCATAAAATAAAAGCTAAATAATAAAATATGGTTCAAATCTTCTTCTTAATTATATCCAAGGACAAGTCTATCACATTCCTCATTTGTCCCAATGATAATGGATGTTCAATGTACTTCGATTTTAACATTTATGGCGTACATGAGTTCATGCATATGCCATTATTTTTCTAATATTAATGTGAGTGAGTATCACATTTTATCTTCAGATTTGTGAAATAGGTGAGCAAATTGTTGTTTTAAGTATGAGTTGTTATTTCTATCAATTTATAAATGAATTTTTTATTAAATTATAAAAAATATTTAATATTATAAAAAACATGATTGATAATTTAATTTTTATTATTTTAAAAAAATAGAGATAATAGTAACTTATTTGATAATATTTATTATTTATATAAAAAATTGAAATTTGTTTAGCAATATATTTTTTAATAAAATTATTATTTTTTTAATTGTATTTTAAATATATATATAAATTTAAAATTAAATTGTTAATTTATTTAAATTTAATAATTCAAATTATAATTTTACTTATTATTAATTAAATTTAGAATAAATATATTATATATATCATTTGCAAAACCAAATATCACATATTTTACTTCCAAAGGTGTATGCTTTCATTTCCATATCAATGTTTCTTTTCTGAACACTAAAGTTATACTGCCATAGGAAACTTATCAAATTTTGAGAGGTTTTGGATACCATATGAAAACATGATTAACCACGTATAGGTTTTATTTTTACTTTATTTCGATTTACCCATTATGTATGGAAATTGATTAACCTATGTCCAAAGTCACTGATCAATTAAAAATTTTAATCATAATTATATATATAAAGAATGACCTTAATAATTATTTTTTTGGCTAATTTTTATTTTTAATGACATTTTGTTTCAGTTTTATTTTTTTCCAACAAATTTATCATAAATTCACTTTTTACAACAATAAAAAAAAAAAATCTATTTATAATTATAAAGTTTATAAATAAATGTTTATTTCAGACATTCCTAACTTTGTTTTTCCTTGCCATCATTGACCAACAATCTTGATAACTTTATTGAAGCATTTTTATTTTTTTTAATTTAAAAAATAATAAAATAAAGTTATGTTTCTTTTAAATAATTTTCTTTTCTTTTAACTTAATCACTAGGAAATTTGAGTTGATTAAATCAAATATAAAAGAAACCTTATCACAATCCTTCTTCTATAAAACATATAACTTATTTTACACAAATAACAAATTTATACCAAAAAAAAAATACATAAACCTAAAAAAAAAACTTATTCCAAAACATGTTTTTATATATTTTCATAACATATTTAATCACACAATAATTAAAAAAAAATTCTAAGTTTAACATTCATCTTACCTTAATCTTTTTTCTTTATAATATCTAACCTTCGAAGATTCCCTCACCCTTTTTCAATAAATATATATTCTATACTTTATAATATCACGATAAATATTCCATTTTCAACTTTCACACATTGGAATTTAGAGGCCATGAATTCTTCAATTTCTGAATGTCTTGAACCTATTTCTACTCCAGAAATACATACCTACTATCCCACGAAAGCGGGCTACTACCACTCCCATAAAAAAACTGTTACAGCAATATAACAGTGTCTATTTTGAATTCTTTAGTTTACTGAATCAGATTTGTATCTTTTGAAATCTTTAATTTGTTGAATCAGATTTGTATAACACTTGGGACTCTTGCAAATCTATTCTAAATTCCAAAAATCGGAATGAGTGATGAGATTTGTTTTCTTATTGCTTATATCTTCTTATATTACGAGGGTATGAGTGACGCTTCCAAAAATTGAACATCTATCCAATAAAGTTCTGAAAACAAAGCTTCAGTGACCCACAGAATCACGCCGAGTCGTAAATTAGACTATGAAACTTTCAATCCCTATCGCACCTGTTCAGCGTCTCCGTCACAAAATTTGTGCACAACACATATTTCTCTTCATCCCACCGCAACACACTCTGCCAGACGAATCGACATAGAATCCACTGGATGGGAAATTGGCCAGATTTTAGTGCCAATCGTCCAACGCCGATTCCTTGCCACGTGCATTACGCTTTTAACATCTGAAAGGTGGTGAAACGTGGAGAGAGTCCACTCAGAATATAATTTAAAAAACAAAAAGCATAAGACCGGATAGTCACGGGAAAAGTCATAATATTCCATTACAATGGACTACAGGAATCATTTAACAGCGATATATTCTTGCAATGGACGCCATTTCCGGATTTGAAAATGACATGGTAATGCAGAATTGTTATTCAAGGAAAATTGTATTATTTAGAATTATTGTTCATAAATGGCAGGTTACGTTTCCTAGATATCTCTAGATAGGGATATTTTCTCTTTTTTTAATGGAGAAACTTATCATATATTAGTTATCAAACTAGCTGACGGTCAATGGGGAATGCAGACTTGTTATTCAATGAAAATTATGTCATCTGAAATTACTATCTATTAGTCTTTAACTTGTTTCCTTATGTCCAAAGAAAAACTCTTAGCCAATTAATAAATTCAAATTCTACATCTTACATAATAATTCTAAAAAGTATTTATCTAATTTCAAATAAAAATAATAAAATATGAAAACAAAAATATCAAATAATTAAACTACATTCCTTTAAAATAAAAAATAAGTCCCTCCCACAAAAAAAAAATTCTCTATAGTATGAACGTAGTAGTTACATTTAGACATGCCATATGAGCAAAACCATATTGAGTGCCCCAAAGATTGTGAAATGGGAAACGATGCAGTTTCAAATGATATGAGAGGTTAGATGCTTTTATGATGTTTTAACAAACTGTGATTATGATTAGGATGGCCTTTTTCTGTAAGTTGAAATTTTCTATTAGCTCAATTCAGTGATACATCTTGAGGGGTTGCATGGAAAAAAATTTCTCGCCTCATTCCTACCAAACTTGTTGGCCAAAAGGTAATAACAAAACCACTTAATAAATGAAAAAAACAAACTAGAATACCACATATAGATAGCCCAAACATACCAAAAAATCCCTAAAACCGGGAGGTAGCTAACTTTCATCTCTAATATAGAAGGTGAGCCAAAGCCAAGTGGTCTTGTCTATGGCTTGGCGATGGAGTTGGATTGAAAGCACAATGAGTGGTCTTCCATGTGCTCCAATCTACCTTCCAGCCGCTCCATTTTCTCATGAATCCTCTTTTGTCCGCGACGAAGACAGGCTAGCCTATCCATCATATGTCATTGATCTTGTTGAAGGTCATTCATGAACCTAATAATCTCCTTCCTAATGTTTGTCCCAAGCAAGTTGTTCCAACAGCATTTTAATCTACTAAAGGTGTTCATCTAAAGAGTCAACAGGGGGGAGGGGAATGGGGTAGTTCAATTCTGCCAAGACAGTGAACTTGTTACGAAACTACATATTCCCCCAGATCATGATTTTCCCCGAGGTGGACTACCCCATAGCACCCCTGGCCCTAACCCTGAACGAGCTTAGCCACGTTTCCGCTACATTGGGATGAAATAGACAACATTACACGGATTGTCTAGAAAATACCACCACCTTTGTAACCGACAAATTACCATAGTGCCCTCGCCCCAAGTTTACCTAGGACAATGAAAACATGAATAAGAAAAATAAGACCTAGTGACGTGCAATCTGCTTCCTACACCCAAAGACTAGATGCCTTTCCCAGAGTGGTCGTTGCACTCCTAGAACGAAAGTTGTGTTGTATGGACGACCACCCTCCATATCCAAACCTATCCACAAAAAAGCCATCAACCATAGAGGTTGTGCCCAGAATCCTAAAAATGAGAGAGCGAAGGGGTACTTTCAGTCTAGCCTCCCACACACTCTACTCACTTTCAACATATTCAACCATGGATGCCCAGAGCAATTCAAAATGAGCACTAGATTTGTATAAGAATTTATCTCACACAGTAAAGAATATTATAAAATAAAATAAGAATATTGTAAAATAATTGTGGAAATAATAAAATGAGATTAGATTACCTCATAAAGTTTGGAAGGGAAAAATGAAAAATCTATGTTTTCAACTCGTATTTTCAACTTATCTCCCTATGATTTTACTCAAATTTCAAGCGGGATCACTCATTGGATGCGCAATTTAATTTTTCATTCAAGGAGCACCCATGGTTCATACTTTTGATGGACCTTACTAAATGAAAAATGTGGAATATATGAAAAACGTGATTGAAATAATATTTTTCCATGTATTTCACATTTTTCGCATAGTAGAGTCCATCAAAAGTATGCAACATGGGTACTCCTGGATGCAAAATTAAATTCCACATCGAACGAGTATTTCTGCTCAAAATTTGAGTAAAATCGTAGGGGGATAAGTTGAAAAATAAGTTTTTTTTTTTTTTTTTTACAAAAATGGTGAATCTGCCCCCATGGTTGAAATCATCATATTGAATCCTATTGGTTCATATAAAGTTGATTTTTGTTGCACATTTTTATTTTGAGGCCCATTTTTACCTCAATTTTCTAATTTGAAATGTTGTTGTGCTTTGTTATGGATATTTCTATGTGATTATTGTGTTCATTTTTCCTTGATAAATTTAATATATCAAAGTCATAACATACATATGAAATTGATGACAAATCAAAATGACCTCGATCAATAGCAAGGGTTACCCATGGTGAAAAGCCTCAATTAGACCTCATAACATATTTTTTCTTAATCAAAATGAGAATTTTCTAGAAAATCGGTAACGTCAAAACATCAACTTGCAAGATCACACCACATACAACTATTTCATAAATGCCACAATAGTCCAATTATAACATGTATCTAGAGACTTGAACACACACAAATAGGGAAAGGAATTGTTTTCCAAATCTCTCGAGCTAAGATCCTTTGACTAGACCTCATAACGATTGGAATCGGGAACCCGTATGAATTTTGGCCCAACAACCATGATTGGTTTGAAATTTTATCGATTATGACATGATGCATTATTATTTGTTTTCTAAACCAAAGAAAGAAATACAATTAATCTAAGGTGCAAACTCATATATCTAAACATCACTAATAATAATTAGAAAGTAAGCACATAACGACATATGCTCATATAATTGATTAACGAAATAGTTCACTAAAAACAAAGATAACAATATGAGCAAATGACCCCAAATCCAAAGTATTTTTGCATTAAAATAATCATCTATAGTCCTATGCTCACGTATTCAAACAAAGATTTCCAAAGAACATAAATGAAAATGCAACATATATACACCTAGGAATAATCTACAGTGTGAGATACATTCTTATACAAATCTAGTGCTAAACAAAAGGTAAAAAAGAATAGTCCATAAAAGACATTAATAGAAATAGTAAAAAATAGCTTGGGTGGAAATGACTTCTCCTCATTAAAATTCTAGTAAAAATACATGAAAGCTTTAAGAGCCGCAAATTAAATATATGACTATTTGTTAAAAAAATTCTTGACTATTGACCTTATACCTCATTGACTTTCAACCTTATACTTACAAAACGTTTTCCTTATCTTCAATAAGATGATGAGTTCATACTTGAAACAAAAATGTTCATAAAATTGCAATAGGATGGTGAGGTCATACTTGCAACAAAAATGTTCATAAAGTTGCAAGTTCTTGCATTGTGTACACTTACACCTCGTACTTATAGGCTACCATGAATCTTGACATTAATTAACATCATTAAATATAATTAATGGCTTGCACACTATAGGTGTCCTTTCTTCTATGTTGAAAGCTCTCAGGCATAACTTAATTTAAATATACATGTTAGCCTCTACCAGTTGAGTCTGTTACCATCATGAAAATGATTAAATTCTACAAAGTCTTTGATACATAAGTTTGAAGGCTTATGATATTTTAGTATTATCAATCCAATGGGCTCTCCATTTCCCTCGAAAAATATTGGTTGGTTTCCAACTTTCCTTTCATACGTAAAAATTTCCTCTCCAAGGTGTTAAGCATGCTTTAATAGATTTATGTACTCCTCCATTGCTTTAGATTTGTGTTATAAACTTTCATTACTTATTATGAGGGCTTCTCTTTTGATCATTGCTCATGCACTAGTACTTCATCCTTTTATGCTGATGACAATTGCAAAGTCATTATTGTTTAACATTACGCTTGTACTATTCACTCCTTCGTATACATTTTTTTCAAATTAAAATGCACAATCTTTATTCACTAGGATTTCATTATTATAACATACATAAGTTGCAAAAATATATATATATATATATATATATATATCACACTTTAGAAAAGATGACTCTAACCTAAAGATTGCAATTGGAAACTTGATAAGGATTTTAACTCCACTTCCCTGATTTTGATCTTTGGTTCCATAGATTATGATTTTGTGTACACTTTTGATAAAATGGTGTGCTATTAAGTTTCTAAGTTATTCCAATTATACCATATTCAAATTTTCAAATATAGAATAAATTCTAGAGAAAACATTATAATCATATAAGTTGTAGTGCTCAATATGACCTTTTCGATGTTACAAGAGGTGCACAAAATTCGGTTTGGCATAATAAAATTATGACAAGAATACCAAAAACAATATTCATACCAAAAACAATATTCCTTGTGTGATGTGTTACACCTGTATTAACTCCTAGTGTAGTATGGCCTATGTCTAATTCACTCTCACAAAATACTGGAAACTTTGGGTTAAAAAAATTCCTCTATAGTGTATTATATTAAAACCATTTTGCGTGAGATGCCATTTTAGTCCTGAGACATGTTCCGATGAAGATCTTGAATCCCAAGTGACACCATTTTAGAGAAAAATATTTAAAATAATCAAAGATGCATTATATTTCAAAAATGACCAATACACCATATTTCATAAAAAAAAAAAAATAATGTGTTCGCTTTTCATGTGCCCCCTTATGCTTTGTTTTAAGAATCCTTCGCACACTTGTTATGAACCCTAATGTCACTTATGTACAGCACATCACATATTTGGCCTTACTATATTATAAGAGTATGTCTGCGTACCTTAGTCACTCCACCCAACACATTTCTCACTAAATTTTCTTTTGGTATGATATGTACCATGTGAAGTCATTTTAGGTATTAATACCATGGTTTTCTTTGGATTTTTTATAATGTGATACCTGGCTTTATACCTTGCTTTATGTGAAGCCCTCAGTAATTTACCTTTTGCACTTATCCACATGTTTTCATGAACCTCCCCTCTTAGCTTGTCCACTTCATACACTTCTTTTTCCTTATGTGTATGATCACCACCTTTTTTTTCTTATCCATTTTTCCATAACTTCGGAAGAATGTGCACTTAAACGACACTTTGTCATAGAAGACCATCTCACACGTTTCACATTAAAATTGGTGTGTGTTTGAAAAATATTTAATGTGAAATTCAGTTTTAACCGTGGCACTATATTGCATGGAAATTTTTTAAGTGAGATACACTGTATCATGCATAAATTTTTTAAGATGTGTGGTGAGCCCCAGTATTGTAGCAATAATGCTACAACTCCTGGAACTCCCTTCTTTAATTTTATCAACCCGGTAGTTCGTAACAAACTTGGAAGCGACGGTGCTGTATGCACAAGTACTAGCTCTTGCCGCAGCTGTCACTTGGTCAGCTGGGACAAGTCCGCTAGGAGCTTAAGCCAACTTCTATGAGCTCTTAAAAGAAGCTTTTTAATTGATGGATGAAAGCTAACTCGAAGGAAGCTAATCTAATTGCAAAAAGAAACTGAAAGCCAAAAAGAAACGCAAACCCTGGCAAACCCTAATTCAACCAACTAGTCCTACTGATGCAAAAATGAGAATGCAAACTACGAGAAGAGATGCCATTACTTCTAGGAAGGTAAAATGCATGTGTCTAAGTTATCACTATTTGAAGAAAACATCTTTTTGTATTTTTGCTTAAGTTGTTGAAATTATCATGCATGTGCTTCTAACTAGTTTTCCACTGTGCAGGGATGGATCAAGGGATGAAATGCTTTGGGAAAGGTTGGGATGGTACAGAGAGGGTCTAAGGGATCCCTAACATTCTTTCTGAGAGTTTCACAAAGTCTGGATGCCATGCAACCGTATTTATGAACTTCTACAGGAAGTCTGCAGGGGTTTCTACAGGATGTTCTGTAATTCTTCTACAGGATGTTTCGAAATGGGATTTTGGAGCATGGATGGAGGGAAAAAGATGGAGGAATGAGTATGGAGTTGAAATAGGGGTGTGAAGAGGTATAGGACTTGGTGGATGAGGCTAAGGAGCGATTGGATTTGTTCACGGATGGATGAAGCGATGTTGCACAAGAAGATGAGAATCATGGCAAAGTAAGCAGATGAGGCAAATGTAAGGTAAGGTTTATAAGTGAAGGATGAAGCAGGTAGGTTGGATGGAGTATGAGCAGGTAATGAAGGATAACAGGTACTCTGCAAGTGGTTTTTCAAACTGAACAAACAAAGACATGCAAGAAAATAAAGATCTAGTTATGCTACCCTAATATGATCTAGCTAACAGTAACAAGAATGGACAGCAACTTTATTTGCAAGGAAACCATGTACAACACGTGAGCAAGAACAATCCAAAAGATCTGAATGCATGACTAAATCCTACCACTCTATTCCAAACATAAAAAGCTACTTTAACCATCAAAAGAAATATAAATAACAAAGAAAGATCTAAATCTAGATAGCAGATTTTATTTTAAGAACGCAGAAAAACACATAAAGATAAACAAAGGAGGTACAGGGCGCTTGGGATGGGCCCAAACCCAAGAGCTACAGCCTCCAAAGAGAGATTTAGAGCTGGTGCAAAGCTGGATTCATCTTTATTAATCAAGAATGAAGAGTTACATCAAAACTATCCACAAGGAGAGCTTGAGAATGAGCTGAAAGCAAAGCTAATCTATTGCATACAAATCGAATTACAAAATGACTACAACAAAGCTATGAAATGACTAACTATCAGCTACTATCTACTGGCTAACTAGCTAACATCCACTGGCTAACAAAATGACTAACTGGCTAACCAAAATGAGGCCCTAAGCCTTCTTATTTATACAATTTGAGGACCCAACAGTCCTCCTAAAATTTAGGGACTCGGCTGCCCTTGTGTTGATTGATTCGGTGGCCCTTGAACTCCGAGCTAATGGTGGAGAATTCGAGGCAAGGGCCCATAAATGAAGGGGACACCTTCCTACAAATCCTCTAGCTTGTCTTCCCACGAATTTGGCTGCCAAGTGCTCATTAAGACCTTCAATTTTGTCTCCAAATTGACCAAAAAGGCTACACAAAGCACCCATTAGACTTGTTGGCATAATGACTAACCAAATTCACTCTATTATCATAAAAATAATCAAAAACATGCAATAAACTAATGACAATGGTGGATTAAGTCAAATTAGGAGGTTGGATGAGCCCAAATAATTGTCCATTTTTGGGGCTCATCATCACCCCCCTACTGAAAGTGTTGCTCATCCTCTGAGCAACCAATCTCTCTCCTCATCTTTGATGGCCCTGGTGGCTTCTTTGGCTAACATCTCGGCTGATTTCTCCTTTGGCTTCCCTCTTTTCAAACTTCCTGTAGAAACAGTTCTCTGTCTTCCTGTAGAAACAATCTGCTAACTTCCTGTAGAAACAGTCTACTAACAGTTCTCTGTCTTCCTGTAGAAACAGTCGGCACTGTCTTAGCCTGCTTGGCTGAGGGTGCTTTCTCCTTGAACTGTGCTGCCTGAAAGCTGACGAATCCAACACAAATGGCAAGTCTAATGTATTATAAAAGCACACAAGTACAATGAACTGCCTGAGAATAGATATTGCATGCCAAAGCTGGATGGGAAAAAGTGTTTCCAGGCCTTTAACTGGTTTCTCTGCCTCAACAAGACAGAAAGAAGTTCTAATCTGAACAGACACCTCTATGAACTCTACACCGCTTAACAGAAGAAGGTGAGAAACATAAAAAACCTTGCTTTTTCTTGACTAGTGGGCTCAAATTTCCTGAATTTTGTGAAAATTGCTCAAGTGAAATGGCTACCCTGCACTTTTCTAAAGGAGTATCAGATTGAAGAACCCTTACAAGAATTGATATAACATCAGCTCCAGCAGCTTTGAGTTGTAAATCAAGGTCTGTGGATACTGTAAACCGACATAATACTCCTGCAGTTTGGTCTTGAAAAAACTGTGTATCATCAATATTTGAAACGCAGTCTTTGCTCAGAGGCATTTTTTCTTTTCTTAAAATTAGATTTTGACAAGCTTTCTGTTCATTCCCCTTTCGTTTCCTTTGAACGCTCTCTGTCAAAGCGCTCGAACTTGGCTTGTTTCAAGGTATCCTTGCAGCATCCACGTTGACTTCTTTCTTAACATCTGTCATCAGCCTGATCTTTCATGGCATGTTTTGCACCATCTCTGTGGAAATCCTTCACAGTTACTTTGGATGCTTCTTTATGCTTGTACTGTCTTTTCTAGCGGGTTCATCCTTTTGTGTTGATACTTCAAAGAGACTTTTATGAAGAAATGAAAGAATAGAACCACCAGATACTTGATATGACATTATAATCTGCCTGAATAATAGATAAAGTACTCAAATCAGGGAGGCTCTCTGCTTTAATCAAATCCATCTGACTTTTACTGCTTTCAAGTGATGAGGAAGAAGGCTGAATGCCTAAGTCAGTGTAAACTACAGCTTTTTGTGGTTAGAAAGAAAGTCAAAATTCACTTTAACACCGGATCTCAATTTCTTCTTTTCTTCAACAGTCAAATAAGTACCGGCCCTTGTTTCACAGAAAGTTCTTCCTCAACCTTTTCACCAATCATAGCCATCACATTTTTGTTTGCAAAATCAACGGCTCTAGCTTCTCTTGCTTCTGTTCCAGATGAACTTTCCATTGCTATTGAACAAAACTTTGCAGATGGATCTGCATTTACTGGCTGCCAATCTCCGTTGTATATGCTCCATAGCCCCCTCATTTGTGTGTTTTTGCAAACTGTAGTTCTGCAATGGCATCAGAGCTTTCCATAGCAATCTTGATGGCGACTGCTCTTGTGCTAATAAAAATTACCAACAAAATCCACACTTCCAGTTGTGTGCAAGTTGACTAACAGCTGAGCACTCATTGATGTCTGCGTGATTGTTGGTGGAGTGAGGTGGCAACGACGTGTGCTGGCCTTTTAGAACTGCAGTGATGTTATGGACTGCATGTCTTCATCTATCTGTCAATCATCTGATGTCCTGTGCACTGGAGTTCAAGAGATCTACCACTAACTGTGTTTTTTCAAATTTTTCATGAATGACCATACACGTATGCTGCGTGATTTTTCCTTGAGCGCTAGAGAACTGGGTGTCTTGCTACATTCATGGCTTAATTTCACCATTCCATTTGTTCATGCAATGCTTAGACTAGATTCATGCAATAGATGAACAAGGTTTAGTCACGTACCTGAAGTCAAACGTCTGCTTGTGAAGCTTTTTGCTACTGCATGCTCATCTTCTGCTGCTGCATGCTTGGATCCTTTGGTTGCATGAGGGCTAGGCTGATGATTTTTTATTGCTTTTCCTTGTGCAGGTGTCCTCTGGCCGGATCTGAGCTGCATGCAATTGTTTCCACGTTCAGATCTGCACCTTCAAGCTGCTGCTGCTGCATTGTCACAGAACCAGAACTTGTTTTCACCATTTCTCCCAAACGGCAAAGCGGATCGATCTGAAACTTGCTGAACATGTTTCTATCATCATTATGCATCTCCCATAGCAAAATCGTGATCAATGGATGCACGGATTTCGAGAAAAATGGAAAATGGCTGAAGATTTCAGAGATCGATTTCTCGGAAACCGTGCATTGGAATCGGCTGAAACTGCTTGGGTAGGTTACCATCACTCATATGCATATCCCCATGAAACAGGTTTTGAAACGGATGCATGGTTATGGAGAAAATGCAAAAATGGCTGATGGTGATGGAGCCTGATTTCTTGGAAACCGTGCACCGGAATTGGCTGAAAATGCTCAAGCATGTTGCCATCACCCTTGTACAATTCCCCATAAAACGGTTTGTCAAATGGATGCATGGTTTTCAAGTTATGGCAAAAACAAATTTTGTTCTATGGATTTTTGCCTCAAGGCTTTTTGCAAATGTTTGCATGGAAGGAAAAACTGAGCTTGGGCTGTGATGCAGGTATGGAGATGATGGAGGAGGAGTTGGAAGATTGCATGAGGACTTCTGAACCCTTGAGGAAGCTACCATGTTCGCCAAACCACTTTTTGAAATCCATGTCTAGTTTCCCACAATTTCTACAGGAAGTTCCTGTAGAAGCACAATGAGAAGCACAAGGAGGTGGAAAAAATGATGGAGAAAGGCAAGAGATGGCCACACAAGTGCTTGCAGGTCTAATCAACAGATTCCCACCATCAGATTCACTTTTGAAATTGGATTTGGCTCGTCCAAAGGTTCTACAGGATGTTTCCTGTAGAAATACAGAGCTTCCTGTAGAAGGCACAAGAAAAATTCCTTTGACCTTGATTTGAGTGCTCCTCCTGTCATGAAACGTCCTTCTTGCAACCTGCAATTAGCCAATGGAATTAGTTTTATTTTTCTTTTTCTTTTTCTCTTTTTTTTTGAAAAACAACTAGGGCGCCTCATGGAGGTTTTCACCCTAATTGCCTGCCTTGGGCGCCTCCAAGGGAGGTTTTCACCCAAAGATCTTATTCTCTTTTCTCTTTTTTTTTTCAACCCATTGATCGCCTCATGGAGGTTTTCAATCAATGAGCCAATCTAAGGCGCCTCCGAGGAGGTTTTCACCTTAGATTTTTATTTTCCTCTTTTTTCATTTTTTTTTTTCTTTTTTTCTACCCTACCCTACTTGAAAAACAAAATCATTTTCAAGTATAAGAATACTTTTTTCTACCCTACCCTACTTGAAAAACAAAATCATTTTCAAGTATAAGAATACTTCCAATGGAGCCATGTGCACATCGAGATTAGAGAAAAAATGATGTGAAGGCTCGAAATGCATGCTTTGATAGGTATCCAGATCTCAGAGACCAAATGATCTGACTCTGAAGGGATCAAACATAGCTAAGGTAGAGAGTACTGTTGCAACTTAGTCACCTTCTGAAACCATATCTCAATATAGCTTTGATATCCTTGGTCCTTTTGCTGATCTGGATCATTCTTCATGTCACCTTCTAACATGACTTTCTCATCTTCCTCTTTTTGCTAATCTTTCTCTTGAATACATGGAAGATTTGATGGTAACCACGAGGAAACTCTCTCGATCTTTGATTCTGATCTATTCTCTTCATCAAGTGCAGCCCATGGTTCTTTGATCTCCTCTTTTGAATCTTCTTTTACCGGATGTGGTCCTTCAATGCTTTCAAGATAATCTCTTTTTTGCAATGCTTTTCCTGAGCTATGGTGAAGATCATTAAGCTCAAGAGGAGTCATTTGGACATGTTGTGCCTCAGCTTTGCAATTGGGTTGAGCTACTCCATTGTACGGCTTTGGAAATGGTACGGGTAGTTAAGTGGAGGTGTGAAATTGAGATGGAGATGGATGGCATTGTGGTTGAGCAGGCATTTGGGGTTGCCTTGGTGGAGGAGGAGGCGATGGTTGTGGATGAGCAGGTGGTGGAGGAAAATGAGCGGGATGAGAGTTGTACTGGGGCCTCCACTCCTGATAAGGTGCATTCCACTGAGGCTGTGGCTGAGCATAAGAGTGAAATGAATGAGCAACTGGTTGGGCATAATATGGATCTGTGAAGGAACAAGGAGGAGGTGTGAACCAGGAAGGATGAGCAGGGGGACCCCAAGAAGGCATGAAAGTGGCTTGATAGGGGTCATAATAGGTCTGGGATGTACCTTGCATTCCCTGCTGGTAGGGTATGGGTCCATGTGGCCTCCTTTGGTTCATATAACAGAGTGATTCAGTGGCTCCTTTGGCTCTCTGGTATGTAGCTTTGATTCTGGGTAAGGAAGGACACTGATCTGTAGGATGGTATTCTTCACAAATGAAACACACTTCTAGGGAGTGCATTGGACATTCATTCCTAGGATGCTTTCTAGTGCACTTAGGACAAAAGATGACCAAAGCCCTCTTGGCTTCCTCTTGCTTCTTTTGGATCCGCAAGGTATCCAGTTGCATGGCAAGAAACTGCCTCATATCACTCTTGAAATCTTCCAGCTGATTTGCAAATTCGTGTTGGGACAAGGTACTGCTCCCAACATTCCTGCTTGTAGCCATTTGCTCCAGAGGAATGGTTTCTTCTTCTTCTTCCCTAGAGGTTCTTTAAATATGCCTTGATGTCCACCCAGGGGTTCTTTAATCACAGCCATCGAAGAAGAGAGAATGTTGGCTGTGTGAAGCAGTGGGGGTGTTGTGCAATCATTTTTCTAACTTATCTCTACTCCTACAAGGCATGAAATGAAATCTTTTTGGTTGATTTTTTTCTTTTTTCTACTTCTACCTGCAAAACTGAAATAGATTGAACTACAACTAACTATCTTGCTAAAATGAAAATGCGGAATTGAAATGAAAGCAGGAAAGGACTAATCTATTTTGCTCAAATGAAATTGCAGGAATGAAATGCTAGGCTACGCTTGCGGAATTGAAATGCTAATCTACGCTTGCAGAAATGAAATTGCGGAATTGAAATGCTAATCTATGAAAGCGGGAAAGGCTAATCTACTTTTGCATAAACGAAATTGCATAATGGAAATGAAATAAACTACTTAGCAGAAGATTGTAGTGGAAAATAGAAGAAAAGCGACAATCACCAATACTCTGACGCTTCCCCAGCAACGGCGCCAAAAAGATGGTGAGCCCCAGTATTGTAGCAATAATGCTACAACTCCTGGAACTCCGTTCTTTAATTTTATCAACCCGGTAGTTCGTAACAAACTTGGAAGCGATGGTGTTGTATGCACAAGTACTAGCTCTTGCCACAGTTGTCATTTGGTCAGCTGGCACAAGTCCGCTAGGAGCTTAAGCCAACTTCTATGAGCTCTTAGACGAAGCTTTTTAATTGATGGATGAAAGCTAACTCGAAGGAAGCTAATCTAATTGCAAAAAGAAACTGAAAGCCAAAAAGAAACGCAAACCCTAGCAAACCCTAATTCTACCAACTAGTCCTACTGATGCAAAAATGAGAATGCAAACTACGAGAAGAGATGCCATTACTTCTAGGAAGGTAAAATGCATGTGTCTAAGTTATCACTATCTGAAGAAAACATCTTTTTGTATTTTTGCTTAAGTTGTTGAAATTATCATGCATGTGCTTCTAACTAGTTTTCCACTGTGCAGGGATGGATCAAGGGATGAAATGCTTTGGGAAAGGTTGGGATGGTACAGAGAGGGTCTAAGGGATCCCTAACATTCTTTCTGAGAGTTTCACAAAGTCTGGATGCCATGCAACCGTGTTTATGAACTTCTACAGGAAGTCTGCAGGGGTTTCTACAGGATGTTCTGTAATTCTTCTACAGGATGTTTCGAAATGGGATTTTGGAGCATGGATGGAGGGAAAAAGATGGAGGAATGAGTATGGAGGTGAAATAGGGGTGTGAAGAGGTCTAGGACTTGGTGGATGAGGCTAAGGAGTGATTGGACTTGTTCACGGATGGATGAAGCGATGTTGCACAAGAAGATGAGAATCATGGCAAAGTAAGCGGATGAGGCAAATGTAAGGTAAGGTTTATAAGTGAAGGATGAAGCAGGTAGGTTGGATGGAGTATGGGCAGGTAATGAAGGATAACAGGTACTCTGCAAGTGGTTTTTCAAACTGAACAAACAAAGACATGCAAGAAAACAAAGATCTAGTTATGCTACCCTAATATGATCTAGCTAACAGTAACAAGAATGGACAGCAACTTTATTTGCAAGGAAACCATGTACAACACGTGAGCAAGAACAGTCCAAAAGATCTGAATGCATGACTAAATCCTACCACTCTATTCCAAACATAAAAAGCTACTTTAACCATCAAAAGAAATCTAAATAACAAAGAAAGATCTAAATCTAGATAGCAGATTTTATTTTAAGAACGCAGCAAAACACATAAAGATAAACAAAGGAGGTACAGGGCGCTTGAGATGGGCCCAACCCCAAGAGCTACAGCCTCCAAAGAGAGATTTAGAGCTGGTGCAAAGCTGGATTCATCTTTATTAATCAAGAATGAAGAGTTACATCAAAACTGTCCACAAGGAGAGCTTGAGAATGAGTTGAAAGCAAAGCTAATCTATTGCATACAAATCGAATTACAAAATGACTACAACAAAGCTATGAAATGACTAACTATCAGCTACTATCTACTGGCTAACTAGCTAACATCCACTGGCTAACAAAATGACTAACTGGCTAACCAAAATGAGGCCCTAAGCCTTCTTATTTATACAATTTGAGGACCCAACAGTCCTCCTAAAATTTAGGGACTCGGCTGCCCAAAACTTGGAGTTAACAACAGTCCTACTTGACTTGCTTGGCTGCCCCTGTGTTGATTGATTCGGTGGCCCTTGAACTCCGAGCTAATGGTGGAGAATTCGAGGCAAGGGCCCATAAATGAAGGGGACACCTTCCTACAAATCCTCTAGCTTGTCTTCCCACGAATTTGGCTGCCAAGTGCTCATTAAGACCTTCAATTTTGTCTCCAAATTGACCAAAAAGGGTACACAAAGCACCCATTAGACTTGTTGGCATAATGACTAACCAAATTCACTCTATTAGCATAAAAATAATCAAAAACATGCAATAAACTAATGAGAATGGTGGATTAAGTCAAATTAGGAGGTTGGATGAGCCCAAATAATTGTCCATTTTTGGGGCTCATCAATGTGTTACATGGTTTATACCTAGGTTTATGTGATGCATTCCAAAACCTATATTATTCACTCGTATTATGGATTATGCATACCTCATAATTTAGTTTAAACATTGTTTTGAAGAGGGTTAAAATAATTAACTTGGCCTTAGTGCAATTTAATTAATCTCAACTTAGGAAACCTATAACTTACTTATGGGATGTCTAATGGGTAAGGATTTCTAATGAATGGTCATACAACTCCATTTAACAACTCCATTCAAGGTCATTCCAACAACGTTCATGAGTGATAAGACTTATTTGACAGAAAATTGCCTCGACTCAGGAAAATATTAAAAAAAATGGGTAACGTGGAAAGTCGTAATATTCCACCACAAAGGACTGCAGCGACGTGTACCACCACTGAAGTCAAACTAACATCCATTCATTATATATATATATACTTTTTCTATTTTTTAATATTATGGAGATTTTCTGTTATATTTTTTGATAATCTTTTTCTAAAATTTAGATATTGTTTAGATAGTACATTTGAGTCTGGGAATATGCACAATTTATATGATGTATGGATTTTTTTTAGAGTTTGTGAATTTATTTATATAGTTAAAAACATATTGTAAATAACTAAATATTATAATCTTACTTACAATTATATATTAAGATTTTAGCAAAAAAAATGAAAACCTAGAATTGCTAGACAATGCAATTGGATTGAAACCTACTACATGAACAAAAATTTAGTGAGGGCCATTAAGATTGTAAAATAAGATACAATGCATTTTCAAAATATATGATAGGTTACCTAGATTCTTAATATTTAACCTATTAGAATGATGATGATTAACAAAAAATGTTTAGAGACTATGTTGTGGTTAGTATTAAGAATAAGTGAAAATATATGACAAAGAAAAGGAGAAGTCAAAATAGTCTCATGATTGATAAGGAAATAATATTTCATCAAGCATCTAGTTATAGTCAAATTGAAGATAAAGCCTTATGATACATAAATGGATCTATTGATAGGGAAAATTGTCCTAGAAATAGTTAGGAGTTCTCTCTAGGATACCAAGCATTTTCAATACCGTTCTTCAAATTACTTACTCGTATGTCTCCACAATTGAAGATATTTCCTTTAACAACCATTGTATACATCAAAGGCACCCAAACTTCTAGAAAGGTTTCTACCTTTGGCCAACCATATAATTTGTGCAAGGCATGGTCATTGCAAATTGGAGAGGGGTTTTGAGCATGTTGACAGGATATTTTTTGTTGGGCCTTGTCCCAAAATCTCCTTTCCTTGACCACCACTTTGCTAGGATCTCCTTAGTAAATACCTTAAAATTCATGAACCACTCTTCATCCAATGCAATTTCCTTTTTGGGTAGCCTATA
The DNA here is from genome assembly GCA_031772625.1 of Pinus tabuliformis. Lineage (NCBI taxonomy): Eukaryota > Viridiplantae > Streptophyta > Pinopsida > Pinales > Pinaceae > Pinus > Pinus tabuliformis. Next base: position 599,376,886 of record CM062805.1, on the reverse strand, counting down.
ATATAACTCTATTTTCGAAGCACTAAATGATGTAGGAGGTTTGCCATTACTATCTATGATCATTGCTTCCTCTAAATCTAAATGTTACACAAACCACTCCATTTCTTTGGCACACAAGACCGATGAATGGGATACCACCTCTGAAAACCATGATCTGCTCATTTCTCTGTAAACTTCTCCAACCAAATCATCTGTGGGTAGGTTGTCTCTATGAAATTTCTAGGAAATTCCTGGCTAGGAGGAAGCAGTGATTTCATCTGTAAAGCATGGGGTATCCCAAAATTTTGACCCTGGTGAATTTTCTTACTCTTCATCATCTAAGTTCATGGTTCTAAGTGACTTTCCAACCCTTCTCTTGGGTGCATGTTTGATATTCTTGTAAGAAAAGAAAAAAACAAAAACACCCATTATAGAAATTAGCTTCTAAAACATGAAACATATTTTTGGGTTATGTGTTTCAAAATTTATTGGGTTTTGGCAAAAAAAGATTTTCTTTTTTACAAAAAATGCAAGGCTATTAGGATCACAATCTTAACAACCAAGGTTGCATGTTTTTTCCATGAAAAATGATTGTTTGGATGCTAGGTGAAGTGTTAGGTTTTCTATGTTTGAAGAAAATCTATATGCATTACTCAAACAAATAATTGGTTAAACATTGCAACAAATTACAATGTTAAATCATAAAACAATGATCTACATATTAAAAAATCTTAGGTATTTGGGAAAAACACTAGGTATCAAGATGAAGATTCATGATTGATAATTTCGAGGCTATATCAAGTTATTCTCTGGGTTTGGTGGATTGAAGGTAGTGTTTTTATTTAGCCCAAGAATATTTTCTACGAAGTTAGGGTGTAGCTTCAAATTGTCTTGGGTGAAGAAGAATGGAAAATCCCCAAGCAAGAGAAAGTTGTGAGGTGATATGGCCATGAACTCATCTGGTGGTTGATTTTTTAACCTAAGAATGAGGATTTACTTCCAAGGAATGGTTGAATCATGACCAACTAGTGTGCACTAGGTCAACTAGGGTACATGTCAAGAGAGATAAGGCAAAGCACAAGATCCAAGATTCATTAAGAACCTCTTAATACTTGATTAATTGAAGAAATTAAGCATGAAATAGAATTTTATTTGTTAAAATCATCTATTGGGTGAAAATTCATGGTAAAAAACCCATAATCAGTAAAAAATTAAAGTAAACCAACGTGGAAATAACTTACTGAAGGTTAAGATGGCTATGTCTTAAGTTGACTTGGATGACCTAGGAAGAAAATCCCTTTTACTCAAGCCACTTGATCTCCAAGATGAAAGGCCAAGAGATTTGTGAGAAATAGAATAATTGGTGATCTCCTTTTAATGTGCTAAGATGAGTGTCTTATTTGAATTACCTTGATTAAATTATAAGTTATGTTTTGCCTTTATCGTTTTCTAACTTTTGTTGACTCGTTAAAGTATTAAAAGCTCAAAAGAAATCTTTGAAATTGAGAAAAATGTTTTTAAAAACTTTTAAAAACTTGAGTTAAGCCTTGAGTGTAGTATTGTAGCATTGAGTGAAGGGTTTCTGGAGTGTTGTAGTGCATTAGAGGTAACTTATCAATCATTATACACTAGTTGGAGGCCTTTAAAAGGATTTAAGAAAGTAAGATTTGGAGTTAGAGAACATTGATTAAACCATAAACTACCGTGGATATTTCACAGGACAATTCATCACAACAAACCTACTAAAATATAATAGAAAATTTGAAATATACACCATGATGGTTCATTTCTCCTTAGATTTCTAGATCTGTTAATTATTGTTTATTGCATATGCATGAAAATTATGATTATCCAAAAAATAGAGAATGGTGAAATAAAACTTAGAAACAACAAATTGACACAAAATATAACTTGGGAAACATTTTAGGGAGAAAATCCAATTGGAAGGTGAGGGTGCTACCCTCTCTTTCTTTGAATGGAAAAAGGATGCAAGTACAATGAAGTGAGGCCCATGGCCCGTGGGCTGCTACAATGCATAAACCCTATCTATTTTCTCTTTTTCTATCCACTCTTGGTTACTCTACTCATCTATGGAACAAAATGTAGTAGAATAGAATGAAACACCTTTTCCTCATAGTGGCCTAGTTATAACACAACCTGATAGCCTACTAATGGTTAAGCTTGACTCCTTTAACTCTAAACTAGAGTTACAATATTAACTCTTCTAAATTCTCCTTCATCATGACCATGTGGCTAGCCCCTTTTCCCTGAATATTAGGGTTGATGTTACATCCTCTTGAATCACGGTGATCAAAATGGGAAGGTGAATTTCTAGGTGACATAACTTTTGCATATAAACTTCAACTAAGGTGATTCTTATGTCATTGGAAAGGTATTTATGTGTAGAACAACACTAGGGGGTGAATGGCTAAGAATAATATTTTTAATCCTCAAACAACTCTATTTTATACCTCAAACTTCTTTTGGAAGGTTTCAAACTCTAATTTTCCAAACTCAGACTCACCAATGGAATGGCCTTGTGAGTTCATTCCTACAATTTTTCCACTTTGAAAGAATTAATACACATGGAAAATAATATAATGATCCAACATATATGACATCTCCCAATTTTGGGTGGTTTTTAGTCCCTAAAAGCTTCTACTTAATGAGGTGAGGAAATGTTTCCTCCACCTTCTCTTGGGTGTGCAATTTAGCTTTGCATAGAAGTTATCCCTTCAACCCAATCTACCAAAGGTCATGCTGCCATTTCCTTGTAATCTTGGACCTCCTATACAAAAGTGTATCCTTTGTTAGATTTGCCTAAGCTCTAGTGCCAAATATTCTACAAAAGGTAGGACCTATTCCTCTTCCTGATCTAGAATGGAAGGCCCATAGGTTTCTAGATTATCAACATTTTCCGCTGAGAAAATGTGTTTGTATTGGGTAGATTAAGTCTATAGGCATTATCTACCACCCATTCTAGTATCTCAAAGGGACCATATTATGGAGCCTTGATTTTCTTTCTAGGACCCTGTAGCCTCTCCTTGCTCAACTGTGACAATACTTTATCTCCCCCCTTGGAGAAATTATTTCTTCTATGTTGACCGTGCCCACAGGGGCTTCCCTCGGGGAGCAATACCATACCACGTGCATTCATATTGGGGGATTTATATTGAAGAAAAAATGGCATAATATATTGGGGGATATATAGGGGGTAAGTGGTTTTTATATTGGCAGGTATAAAAAATGGAGCTCAATATAAATGATAAAATATAAAGGGGTATAAAAATTGTTAATGAAAAAATGGATACCTACAATATCTAGTGGAAGTATGGGTTTTGTAAATTGGGAAGGTGTATTGGTAGGGGGTTAAATAATGTGATTTTTAAGGATCTTTTCCAATAAGTAGTCAAATTAAGGGTATTGTTTAATATGCCACGAACGCACGTGATAGGTCAGAGGTTCATTGAGTGAATCCCCCGTGATCGTGCCTAGCCTTGTATTTTTCCCGTGAATTTTGTAGTGTCTCCTACACCTATATATAGATTTTCCTGATCTTATAAAAAAAAATTATCCCCTCAAGGCATCCCTTGTAAAATCCTCCCTCACTCCTCCTTGCTACCCATATACAATATCAAAAGGTGAAAGTGGAAAATGTCCAAAAAAAGGTTTCAAATGGCGACTTACTTGTTGAAGTATGAACTTCTATGTTATAATAATTTTGTATGTATACCAAATTTTCATCCCAATCCTTTAGATGCTTCTGATTGTAACTCCTCAAATGCTACACCAAAGTCGTGTTGACTACCTCTGTCTTCCAATTTATTTATGGGGGAATGTTGTAGACCTCTTCAACTACATGTCCGTATTCTCCCACAATATAGTCCAAAATTCATTCAGGAATCTTGTGTCCTATCTGAAACAATGCTCCTTATTATCCCAAAAATGCACCCATACCTATCCAAAGAATAAGTTTTCCACTTCTTTCCCATTGATGGTATTTTTACATTGCATTAGAACACACATATTACTGAACCTATCAACTAACATGAATAGGTATTCATATCCCTTCCTATTTTTTGGTAAACCTCCCACAAATTCCATGGAAATGGTTTCCCAAGGATGAGTGGGTACATGAAAGGGACAATATAAACGTTGTTTCCTATTATTAGGTTAGTTGTGTAACACCCTCCTCCCACATCTAAAGGTATGTGGACCATTTCTGATGGAAATCATTTTGAAGCTTCCCTTCTGTATGCATAAATTAAAGAGGTCAGTAATCTATGTGGATTATCATCTCCTTCCCTAGAATATAATGCCTCCATTATCATCATGCATGTATGATAGAGTACATATCTTTATCATAGGTGGGGTACCTACAAATAGTAGCAAAGAGTGTCTCATTGTGATAGGTGATCCATGTGGATATTGGTAGCCACCCGCGTATTCCACTTGGACCCCCAAGACTATCTCTTTTAGTTTTTCAGTTACCTTAATTGTAGCATAGTTTTCTATTTTTGGCATTTTTTCGAGTCCTAGACTTCCGGAGCCATTTTGATAACCTAAACGACATTTTTTTGGGAAAACCAGGAAAACTTGACCCATTAGTTGATGTTTTCATTCGAAATTTGTAGTCCTCAGATGGATCATTCTAACAGGGTATTATGCACGTCAAACGGAGATCGTATGCCAATGTTACGACCCCAGGAAGTTGATGTACCAATTTACCCAAACGGGGCCCATAGTTTTGGTGCTTCATCTCCTAAGGTTAGGTTTTTCAATGTTTAGGGTTTTCCATTATTTATCAATAATAAATAGGCCTTCAAGCCTCATTTTGACACAGTTCATAGGCATGTAGCCACCACATCTCTTCTTAAAGATAAGCTACCATCGCCTGAGTTAGCGTATTTCCATTATGTTTGTAAGGATATTTCAGTATTTTATATTAATGAAATGAAGTATTATTTATGCTACATCTATGTATTTATGGTTATATCTGTGATTTATTGCATTCCTATTTAAGTTAAGATCAATGGTATCAAAGCAATCTTCTCTTTCTCTGTTTTTTTTGCATGTCCTCAATGAGGTTGGGATATAAGGAGTTAGGGCTCGAACTGGTTGAACCTTTGCAAGACAAGCCTCACAAATCCCGAAGGCCTCCCATGGCGGAAGAGAAGAAATATGAGAGTGCAGAAGATCCTTTCAAAATATTGCTCGAAGAAGCCCTCGAGCGACAAAGGAATGTGATGATAGAAAACTTTTCCCGGATCCTTCAGCGACTACCCAAAGGCGACGCATCTTCTTCTAGCAGCCACTCTAGAAGCACCACACCCTTTAAGGTACAAGTTAACTTTGACAACCCCATATTTGAAGGTCAGATAGATGTGGATGCTGTAGATAAATAGTTAAATCTGCTAAAACGATATTTTTATGTTCATGATTTTTCCAACTGGGAAAAGATTACTTTTTCACTTCTCAAAGCCATCCCGCACGTCAAGGACTGGTGGGAAACCTACTGTGAGAAGAAGGACGAAAGTACACACTAACTATTTTTAGTCGCACCCACTTGGAATTCATTCTATGACACCATCAAGGAGTAGTACTACCCGGTCACGAGCTATGATGATTAATACATAAAGTGGACCACATTGCGGCAGGGAAGGGACCAAGACGTGTCGGATTTTACCAATGTTTTTCATACCCTTCGCACAAAGTTGGGTATCAAGGATTATGAGTGACATTTGGTACTCAAGTACCGTGACTGTCTACACATATACCTCAACGACGAGATGGAGTTCCTATACACCTCCTCTCTCTACATGGCGTACCAATACGTTGTCAAGATTGAGCAGAATTTTAAAAAGAAGAAGCGAGACTTTGGATCTGCAAATCTGAAGCAAGGGAAAGGCACCACCAATCCACAGAGAAAAGGATAAATCCAAGGCAGGGTGACCCAAGACAACCCACAGAAGCCACAAGCAAAGACCAACACCTGAAAGGCAAAGAAGGACATGTGAAAATGGTGTGAGTTCTATAAGAGATCCACTCACAACACAAGTGCGTGTTGGGCCAAGCAGTCACTGGTAGTCGAACTGAAGGATTCTGAATCGGATGCATGTTCTGGCTCTTAGTCAGAACTGAATAAGGGGAATGAAAAAGGGAGGCAAATCATTGACGCAGAGCCTAGTGCCACCGTAGCCAGCACCAAGATCCAGAAAAATGAGCTTGAAGATCTATAGGAGGGGGAATGCCTCTTCCACTCATAGATGTGGGTGAAGGGTTCTTCACTATAGTTCATTATCGACAGCGGGAGCAAAAAGAACCTCATTTCAAAATAGGTTGTGAAGTGGTTGGGTCTCTCGACTATAAGACATCTGCAATCGTACACCATCGGGTAGCTTCACCAAAGACAAGATCTCTGCATCATCCAGTAGTGTCACCTTCCCTACAACATAATGTCATTCACGGATGAGGTATTTTGTAACGTTGCTCCTCTTGAAGTTTGTAATGTACTATTAGGACAACCATACTTGTGGAAGTGGCATGTTGTATATGAGTCTAGACCTCGCTCTATCATTATTACTTTAGGAAATAAGTTGTGCAGGATATCAGAGGTAGACCTACCTACCACCATCTTTTTGATCTCTACAAAGAAATGTAGTAAGATCATTTCACACACCAGGAAAGTTGTTTTCCTTATGATTCACCCTTAGGGAAAAAAGAATATTGTGGCCACGACTTCCAAACAGGGCTCCTCCGCATAGTAGCAACATATGGACAAGGTCATGGAGGAGTACAGGGACATTTTTGCCTCGCCTAGGAGGGTACCTCTGCACTGTCAGGTCAAGCACTCCATTGATCTGACCCTGGGCATGGCACTACCCAATGGAATGATCTATCACTGCTCTATTATGGAGAATGATGAGATCAAGAGGCAAATTTCAAGAGCCAAAAAACTACCAAAAAATAGTAAACCGTGCTACAATTAAGGAAACTAAAAAATTGAAAGAGAGAGTGTTGGGAGTTCAAGTAGAATAGGCGGGTGGCTACCAATATCCACATGGATCAGTAATGATCCAAACTTAAACAAGAACACAACAAATCACAGACATAACCATAAATATCAAATACTGAAATATGCTTACAAACAGAATGGAAATAAACTAGTTCGGGCGATGGTAGCTTATCTCTAAGAAGAGATGTGGCAGCTACATACCTATGAAATGTGTTACAATGAGGCTCAAAGGCCTATTTATTATTTAGAAACAATGAGAAACCCTATACATCCAAAAACCTAACCCTAGGAGATGAAGCACAAAAACTATGCGCCCCATTTGGGTAAATTGGTGCATCAACTTCCCAGGGTCATAACATCGGCATACGATATCCGTTTGATGCGTACAATAGCTTGTTAGAAAGATCTATCCGAGGAATATAAATTTCAAATGCAAAAATCAATCAAAGTGTCATGTTTACCCGGTTTTCCCAAAAAATGTCGTTTAGGGCCTCAAAATGGCTCCGGAAGTTCAGGACCTGAAAAACTTCCAAAAATATTAAATTGTGCTACAACTAAGGAAACTCAAAAACTAAAAGAGACAGTGTTGGGGGTCTAAGTGGAATAGGCAGGTAGAAACCAATATCCACCTAGATGAGATCTATGCCAAAGAAGAAATTTTTTCCAAAGGAGCACTTTTGCAAGTTGGCACATAGCTTGTGTCATCACAGGGTTTGAAGGACCTACCAAATATGTTGCAAATGATTTTCCCAACTCTTACTGAAGATGAAGATGCCATCCAAATATGAAACCATGAATGAGTTGGTGAAAGGCCGCAAGATGTTATCCATCATCCTCATAAAAGTTGTAGGGGAATTTGTAAACCTAAAGGGCACGACCAATCACTCAAAAATACCCTCCTTGGATTTGAAGGTAGTCCTCCATACATCTCTGGGTTCTATTGAAACTTGGTGAAATCCAGACTTCAAATCAATCTTGCTGAAGTTTTTGGTCCCCTTGAGCTAGTTAAGAAGGTCATCAATCCACGGAATCATGTACCTGTTCCTAATAGTGATTTTATTTAGTGCTCGATAATCAATGCAGTCTTCAGTTCTCATCCTTCTTTTGTACGAGTACAGTTGGAATCCTACAAGTTCAGGAGCTTGGTCGAATGTGCCCTTTTTGTAGTAGCTCATGGATCTTCCACTTGGTTTCCTCATTTTCCAAAAGATAGTGAGGATATATTGCCCCACTAGGTAGATGAGATCTTGGAGTCACATTGATCAAGTTCTTGACCTATCAATGTAAGGGTACTCCTGTGGGTAAGGAGAAGATGTCCCTGTATTCTTCCATGACCTTAAGGGACATTTTCTAGAGGCCATGGATGTGGCCACAATCTTCCCCTTACGTTGATAATGAATCAGAAAGAAAACAAATTCCCCTGTTTTGGAGATGATCTTACTACATCGCTTAGCAGAGATTAAAGAGATGGCGTTAGGTGGGGCTACCTCTTTTATCCTGTATAGTTTCCTTCCCAAAGTAATAATAAAAGTGTGAGGTCTAGACTCATATACAACATAACGCTTCCACAAATATGGTTGGCCTAATAAAACATCACAAACCTCAAGAGGAGAAACATCACATAATACCTAGTCCATGAAGGGCTTGATGTTGTAGGGGAGGTGGCATTGCTAGCTGACACAAAGATCTCGTCCTTGATGTAGCCACCCAATGATATATGGTTATGGGTGTGGTGTGTTTGGTAGGCCTAACCACTTAGTGACCTCTAATAAGATGAGGTTATTTTGTCTCCCATTGTTGACAATGAACCATCATGGAGAAATCTTCACTAACATTTGTGAGTGGAAGAGACATCCCCCCTCCTCTGGATGTTTAGGATTAGTCTTCTAGACCTTGGTAGTGGAAATGGTGGCATTGGGTTCTATGTTAACAATATGCTTCCCCTTTCCATTCCCTCTATCAGTTTCTAGCTCATAATCAAAAAATTATTCAGAATTTGAAGCATTTAGTTCAATCATTAATGACTGCTTGGCATGCCACTCATTTGTGTTGTGGGTGGGGCTCTTGTAGAACTCACACCACTTTCTTGTGTCCTTATTCATTTTCGTGGTTCCATTCTTTGCTTTTGGATTCAATTGGATTTCCTAGGTCATTCCACCTTGGCTTTGTCCTTTGTTTTGCGATTTCGGGGTGCTCTTGTCCTACTATGGATTCACAAATCCAAAGTCTCGCTTCTCTTTTAATTTGTGTTCAATCTTGGCAGCATATCAGTATGTTTCACCAAATGAGGAGACGTCGAGGAACTCGATTTATTCCTAAATGTATTTATGCAAACATTCATGGTACTTGAGCACCAGATGTCTCTTAGAGTCTTTGATTCCCAACTTTGTGCATAGAGAATAAAAAATATTTGTGATCTCATGCACATTTTCGACACTTTATTGTCACAGTGTGGTCCAATGTATGTACTTGTCTTCATAGCTCCCAATGGGGTAATAATATTCCTTGAAAACATCTCAAAAAGAGTTCCAAGAGGGTGTGGTTGTAAATAGAGAGGGTTCCTTGACCCTTTTCTCACAGTAAGTTTCCCATTAATCCTTGACATGGGGGAGGCCTTAAGTAGTGCAAAAGTAATATTTTCCCTATCAGAGAAACTATGGACCAAAAATAACCTTCCGGCATAATTAACCATTTATCTACAACATATGCATCTATCTAACCGTCCAATATATGGATATTGAAGTTAACGTCTAACTTGTATCTTCAAGTGATTGTTGGATGAAGATGTGTCTCTTGTTTGCATCCATAAAAGGATCTGGGAAAAGTTTTCCATCATCTTGTTCCTTTGCCACTCGAGGGATTCTTCGAGCAACAATTTGATAGGATCTCTTGTTCCCTTTTCTTTCTTTTCTTCTAGCATGGGAGGTCATTGGTGTAGGTGGGGATGGTATTGCAAGGGCCCAACTAGTTTAAGTCCCAAATCCTTATACCCTGACCTCATTAGGGACATGCACAAAAAAACAAAGAAAGAGCAAGTTTCTCTGATACCACTGATCTAGATATATGAAGCAATGAAATGAACTTCATATTTAAATAGAACATAGAGACACAACGAAAGAACAAAACTTCAATTAATGAAGAATATGTTCTAAAAATTGTTTAGATGTAGAATGGAACAAACTAGCTCGAGTGATGGAAGCTTATATGTGAGAAGAGATGTGATGACTACATGCCTTCTAAACTGTGTTACAATGAGGCTCAGAGGCTTTTTTATCATAAAAAATAACTATGAAACATTAACCCTAGGAGATGAAGTGCTAAGGGTTTTGGGTCTTGTTGGGGTAAGTTGGATCCCCAACTTCCCAGGGTCATATCTTTAGCATATGATCTTCGTTTGGCTATCATAACACCTCATTACAAATATATCCATGACGAGGCGAAAATAGAATGTGTGAAATAGAGTTTGACACTATTTTGGTCTCTATGTTTTCCCAGAAAATGTCTTTTAGGACCTCAAAACGGCTCCAAAAGTTTAGGACCCGAAAAAATACCAAAACTAGAAAGTTGTGCTAGAATTAAGGAAATGGTGTTGGGATTCCAAGTGGAATAGGAAAGTGGCCACCAATATCCACCTGCATCAGTTATGTTCTTCGCTGCCTTATGTCTATGTGAGCCTCCCTGCTCCCCTTTTTCTTTTGTTTCCCTCGACACATTGTCTGATGGTTTGTCTAACCAAGGCTTAATCTACCATGGTGGTGGGTGTTGATTTTTGCTCCATCTTTCAAGCCCATATGCCATATTTAATTGAACATGGATTTTTTCCTTCCTCAACAATGACCCATACAAGGATTTTAACTCTTAGTTGTTAGTGCGTTCATCTCCCCCTACTAGTTGTGGCTTTCATACACAGGCTTAATGCTTGGTCTTATGACTGTGCTTCCATATGGGGTTTTTGAATGAGAAAGGTACTACTTGACTAGGTTTAATTGCAGGCTTGGGATTTTCAAGCATTCCTCCCCTTCACCTCCACAGGATCATGAATCCCCATCCCTATCAGTCTAGTCATCATTTTATTATTACATTATTCCACATCATTAGACACATCAATGAACATAGAAATATTTACAAGAGGGTGACAATGGAGCTGTTACAATTGTATTAAGGTGGGGAATGAGGAAACACACGCTCTCCCTTTTGAAGAACTCAATTTAGCCATAAAGTGAGCCTAGGGTGTGCATTTTGGTGCACATTCTTGTAAAAATGGAGAAAGAAAAAAATTCTCCTTTCAACCTCACTCTTGGACATTTGAAAGCAAACTAATGAAGTTTGGAGAGAAATTTCTTTAGGAAGATTCTCTTTTTTAGTGGGTATGTTGTCATCATTCTTTTTTCATGTAAACTCAAATTCGATTTCTCTTAGCTGTGCTAGAATTACAATTTTGAGTTATTGGTACATACTGCCAACAATTTGCACAAATCTTGGTTACATTCTTTCATCATTCATACTCATGTTATTTAGATTCCAAGCTTAGAGCAACAATGAGTAAAGGGTAATGCCAACAAATTACCTTTCTATATTTCACTTAACTTACAAATGACTACAACTATAGCAAGAATGGGGAATCTAAAGAAGACTATAGAGATTGACAAGCAGACCTAATTGATAACAAGAATAGTTTCATATTTGAAGTACATCATGTTTAGATTCTATATTTAGATTTTGGGCATACATATGCAATGGTTATGAGTAGCATTTAGTGGCAACTTGTGAATTATCTAACTACCAATATTAAGAGCATTCGATGGTAGCTTGTGTGAGCTTCAAAAAAATGTTTTAACCAATAATATCCTAACTCAAATATGTGTATAAATAAAAAATAATTTTAGAAAAAATGTTTAGTTGCATTCTTCATCCACAAAAACCAAACAAATACAACATTGTTGAAAATTGAATTTTTCATCCACTAAAACCAACCAAATACAACATTATTGAAAAATTGCAATTTCCAATACATTTAAAAGAATATACAAAAATTGATTTCAAAATATCATTCCAAACTAAACTAACATGTGAGCCACTAGACAAATTTCATGCTAAACAAATTCACATTTCAAATATTCATTTAATTTAAATATTAAATAAATTAATATTTCAAATATTCATTTAATTTAAATATTAAATATTAAATAAATTATTAAATATTAAATAAATTAATATTAATATCAGTCATGATAAAATAGATATTTAAAACAATTCATAAAATAAAAGCTAAATAATAAAGTATGGTTCAAATCTTCTCCTTAATTATATCCAAGGACAGGTCTATCACATTCCTAATTTGTCCCAATGATAATGGATGTTCTGTGTACTTCGATTTTAACATTTATGGCGTACATGAGTTCATGCATATGCGATTATTTTTCTAATATTAATGTGAGTGAGTATCACGTTTAGGTGAGCAAATTGTTGTTTTAGGTATGAGTTGTTATTTCTATCAATTTATAAATGAATTTTTTTAATTAAATTATAAAAAATATTTAATATTTAAAAAAATTTATGGATAATTTAATTTTTATTATTTTAAAAAATTAGAGATAATAGTAATTTATTTGATAATATTTATTATTTATATAAAAAATTGAAATTTGTTTAGCAATAATATATTTTTGAATAAAATTATTATTATTTATTTGTATTTTAAATATTTATATAAATTTAAAATTAAATTGTTAACCTATTTAAATTTAATAATTCAAATTATAATTTTATTTATTATTAATTAAATTTAGAATAAATATATTATATATATGATTTCCAAAACCAAATATCATATATTTTACTTCCAAAGGTGTATGCTTTCATTTCCATATCAATGTTGCTTTTCTGAACACTAAAGTTATACAACAATAGGAAACTTATCAAATTTTGAGAGGTTTTGGATACCAGATGAAAATATGATTAACCATATATAGGTTTTATTTTTACTTTATTTAGATTTACCCATTATGTATGGAAATTGATTAACCTATGTCAAAAGTTGTTGATCAATTAAAAATTTTAATCATAATTATATATATAAAGAATGACCTTAATAATTATTTTTTGGCTAATTTTTATTTTTAATGACATTTTGTTTCTCCTAACTGTGTTTTTCCTTGCCATCATTGACTAACAATCTTAATAACTTTATTGAAACATTTTTTTTTAATTTAAAAAATTATAAATCAAAGTTATGCTTCCTTTAAATAATTTTCTTTTCTTTTAACTTAATCACTCATAAGTTTGAGTTGATTAAATCAAATATAAAAGAAACCTGATCAAAATCCTTATTCTATAAAACATATAGTTTATTTTACACAAATAACAAATTTATACCCAAAAAGACCATAAACCTAAAAAAAAAAACTTATTCCAAAACATGTTTTTATATATTTTCATAACATATTTACTCACACAATATTAAAAAAAAAATCTAAGTTTAACATTCATCTTACCTTAATCCCTTTTCTTTATAATATCTAACCTTCCAAGATTCCTCCACTCTTTTTCAATAAATATATATTCTATACTTTATAATATGAAGATAAATATTCCATTTTCAACTTTCACACATTGGAATTTAGAGGCCATCAATTCTTCAATTTCTGAATGTCTTGAACCTATTTCTACTCCAAAAATATATACCTACTATCCCACGAAAGCGGGCTACTACCACTCCCATAAAAAACACTGTTACAGCAATATAACAATGTTTATTTTGAATTCTTTAGTTTTTTTTCAGATCGAAAAAGCATGATTGTATTTATATCAGAAATATAAACATAGCATTATGTACCAATACAATTGTTTCTCATATAGAAGAAACTATGCAAAGGAATGGAGAACTTGACACAAAAATACGTCCCAGCCTAATTGAAAAGCATCAATAGTTCATGCCAAAAGAAGAAACTAACAGCCATGGTAGGTATGAGCCTAAAATAGCCTCACTGATCAGAGAAGGCAATATTTATCCACTGAAAACAAAGAAGATCAAAACAATCTGCCCATATCAAAAAGAGAGCCAGAATTGTAGACATCAAGCTTGGAGGACCTGCGTTCACTGGAAACAGCAATATTAGAGGATAACAACCATCAACATCCGGAGAGAAGCATCTGATCTTAATGGAAAAAAAAAATCAAAAGATGATGAAATAAACAAAACCGAAGCAAAAGCAAGGTTAAATGTCGAGAGGAAAGAAATCCTGAATGGAGAAGATTTTGCCCTCATGGGAGACCTACATAAACCATAAGCCTGGAACCGCCTGAAGACCCCTTTTGATAAATCATCTGCCTGCTGATTAAGGGCCCTTTTGATGTGATGAATGGAAGCTCCCTTGGACCTGTTCCATATATATTTGATCATGTCAATCCATTCAATGAGCTGCGGCTTCATAATGATATCCTTACCAAGAACACCATCCACCATGACCTTTGAGTCGCCAAAAATGGATACATCCTGGATATTGAGAAAGAGTCAGAAGTGAAGAAGGCCAGCAAGGGCCATCGCTTCCGCCTTGCTGTTGGATCCTCTCCACCCGTTCCAGTAAATGAGAAAATGACAATTTTCGTTTACCGAGATGATGACCCCACAGCCACATTGACCTCCCTATTCAGCCCCGTCAAAAAAAGCCTTTGGCATAGGAGAAAATTCCTGCGGGACCTCATTACCATTCTGTTTCGACCGCTTGGGTAGGCACTGCGGAATCGACTCATTGATGGAAGTAATAATGGAGATGATTTCCTGAAAAGGGGAAACCTTGCTATTGAAAATAACCTTATTACACCACTTCCAAATACACCATACAGATATGATGAAGATTGATCTCCATGATTTTTATTAAAGACTGCTCCATAAGAAAGCTTCCGAAATATAGGAGTGAGACATACGCTGGATACCATAGCATTCCTCCAGAGATCTCCAAAGAAGACGAGTCTTCTTGCAATCTAGAAAAAGGTGGAAGTTGCTTTCTTCATCAGACCAGCAGATGGGACAAACATCAGGACCCTGCCATCCGCGTTTCCTTAAATTTTCCCAAGAGAGATTTATATTGTGGAAGGATAACCAGGAGAAAAATATCATTTTTGAGGGGCATATCGATTTCCAGAAGATGGGCGGGAATGAAGGCCTAAGGAGAGAAGGCTTAAGGCCGATCAGGTCTCTATAAACATCTTTTACCTTCACAACAGACATAGCTTTCGAGCTTTTCCACATGAGACAATCATGATTCTCCGAGCGAAAGATTCCACAGTTTCTAAGGCGGATTTTGATTTGTTCCCATTGAAAAGCAATGTCTGTCGACATCCCCAGACTATCAGCTTCCTTCCAAAGAGGAATCGGACCTTGCCAACCTGCAATTAGACTATCCCAATAAAACAGACCTTTCCTGTGGAGAAAATTTAGTAATGAATCTTGAATCTCAATCGCCTCAGCACCACTCATAAAATGGTCTTTCCCAATGAGAATATTTTTACCTGATTGGAAGTGCCAAGATAAGTTTCCCAGGAAAAAATTACCAATCCTTCGGAGGCTTAACCAAAGAGGAGACCCCTTGGAAGAGCCTAACTTTTATTTTCTGATGCAAAATACCAAATCCTTCCTTCTTAAATATTTGTTCCGAACTATATTGTTGCATGGACCATTTTCAAAAATGCCTCTCCACAGAGTTTTACAAAGCAAGGCCCTTCTGAAGGATTTCAAGTCTAAAAACCCCCATTTGCCACAACTCTTCGGCTTGGAAATATTGGATAAAGTTGAGAGATGAAATTTCTTTTTACCCGCTTGCCCTCCCCATATGAAATTTGTCGTAAGCTTGTTCATTGCCATAATTATGCTTACTGGGAGGAAAAATAGATGGACCCAGTATACTACCATCTGATTTAAAACCGATTGAGCAAGGATCACTCTTCCTGCAAGTGCGAGGCACCTGTATTGCCAAGCAGAAATCTTCTTGTAATACCTATCTAATATCCACACCCAATCCGCCTTTTTATAACCAGAGGCTTTTAACTGAAAGCCCAAATATTTTAATCCGAGACTGATAGATTGAGCTTTTATTCCAAACAGAGCCGATAACCATTCAACCTCATCTTGGCACGAATCATTATGGAAAAAGACAGACTTTTCATAATTTATTTGAAGACCTGTTTCCCTTTGAAATTTTTTTAAAATCTCATAGTAACACAACCATGTAAGTCTGCATAGCATTTCGAACAATATAATGTCATCAACAAAATGATTATGGGAAATTGAAATGCTCCTGCATATTTTAAGCGGATAACATCTGAATTTCTCTATGACCTCATTGATATGAAGGCTGAGAGTATTCATCGCCATAATGAATAAAAGCGGGGATAAGGGACATCCTTGCTGGAGACCTATGGATGCAGAGAAAAAAGGAGAGGGAATCCCATTTATGATCACCGAAAAATTCACCATCTCAACACATGCCATTATCCAGTTTGTCATACCAGCGCTTAAGCCAATCTTTGCCAGTAAACACCTTAGATATTCCCAATCGAGGCAGTCGTATGCCTTTTGGAGGTCAATCTTAAGAATGACTGCATCTCTGTTTTTTGCCTGAATAGCAAATAAACCTTCCTGTGTACTTGCCACCGCATCCTGTTAAGTGTTTGGATAATGTTCCTTTTATTCTCTCTGCAATTACTTTTGCAATAATTTTGTAAGAAATATTACACAGGGAGATCAGCCAGAAGTCCATGAAAGACTCTGCTTCATCTTTCTTCGGAATGAGTGCTATGTTGGTGGAAGCAACCTTTGGATTGATACTGCCCGCCATTCTTGAACCCTCTATCATCCTTAACAAATCCGCTTTGAAGAGGTCGAAGAAATGAGTAAAAAACTCAATTGTCCAGCCATCCGGCCCTGGACATTTATCTCTTTTAAATGATTTCATAATTCCAAGCAACTCTTCTTCAGAGATTGGTTGAAATATTTTATCATTTGTTTCCTCATCAAACATCTGAGGAAAAACTTCGATGCCCCATAGAATATCCTGAAACCTGCTCTCTTCAGATCTTTGGTACTGTTTACCAAAAAAGTTTACTGCCTCATTTGTTATTTCCTGTTGAGAGTAAATGAACTGACCACTTCCATCTCTTATCTTCCAAATGGATTTTTTTCATGCCTGGCATGTGCAAAGTTGTGAAAGAACTATGTATTCTTATCCCCTTCTTTTAGCCATATCGCTCTACTTTTCAAATGCCAAAAAGATTCCTCTTGTTCTAAAATTTTTATTTTCTTCTTTTGCAACTCCTTTATAAGACACCTCATCTCAAGAGATAGCTGATGAGTAGCCATCGCCTCCGATGCCATGTCCAAAGCCCTTTGGATGTTTCTGAGCTCTTTTCTATTGGATTGCCTTTTCTCATATTGCCATTTTTTCACCACCTTACGCATATAAACCATTTTGTCCCTAAATGTCATCAAGAGCGAGGAAGGATTATTATGTGCCAACTCGTTCCAAATTTTTTTGATGAGGTCATTAAAGCCCAAATCCTCAAGATAAATATTCCATTTTCAACTTTCACACATTGGAACTTAGAGGCCATGAATTCTTCAATTTCTGAATGTCTTAAACCTACTTCTACTCCTGAAATATATACCTACTATCCCACGAAAGCGGGCTACTACCACTCCCATAAAAAAAAAAACTGTTACAGCATTATAACAGTGTGTATTTTAAATTCTTTAGTTTACTGAATCAGAAAATCTTTAATTTGTTGAATCAGATTTGTATAACACTTGGGACACTTGCAAATCTATTCTAAATATCAAAATTCCAAAAATTGGTTTGTTTTCTTATTGCTTATATCTTCTTATATTACGAGGGCATGAGTGACGCTTCCAAAAATTGAACAGCTATCCAATAAAGTTCTGAAAACAAAGCTTCAGCGACCCACAGAATCATGCCGAGTCGTAAATTAGACTATGAAACTTTCAGTCCCTATCGCACCTGTTCAGCGTCTTCGTCACATTTAGCTTTAACTGAATCCAAAAGTGCTATGCCAGATGGAATACGTCTAACAAAATTTGTGCACAACACATATTTCTCTTCATCCCACCGCAACACACTCTGCCAGACGAATCGACATAGAATCCACTGGATGGGAAATTGGCCAGATTTTAGCGCCAATCGTCCAACGCCGATTCCTTCCCACGTGCATTACGCTTTTAACATCTGAAAGGTGGTGAAACGTGGAGAGAGTTGGCTCCACTCAGAATATAATTTAAAAAACAAAAAGCATACGTAGACCGGATAGTCACGGGAAAAGTCATAATATTCCATTACAATGGACTACAGGAATCATTTAACAGCGATATATTCTTGCAATGGACGCCATTTCCGGATTTGAAAATGACATGGGAATGCAGAATTGCTATTCAAGGAAAATTGTATTATTTAGAATTATTGTTCATAAAGGGCAGGCTACGTTTCCTAGATATCTCTAGAGACGGATATTTTCTCTTTTTTAAAATGGAGAAACTTATCCTATATTAGTGATCAAAATAGCTGACTGTCAATGGGGAACACAGACTTGTTATTCAATGAAAATCATGTCATCTGAAATTACCATCTCTTAGTCTTTAACCTTTTGACTTTTTTCTTATGTCATAAGAAAACAAACTCTGAGCCAATTAATAAATTCAAATTCTACATATTATATAATAATTCTAAAAAGTATCTATCAAATAAAAATAAAAATAATAAAATATGAAAACAAAAATATCAAATAATTAAACTACTTCCTTTAAAATAAAAAATAATTCCCTCCCACAAAAAAAAAAAATCTCTATAATATGAACTTAGCAGTTACATTTAGACATGCGATATGAGCAAAACCATATTGAGTGCCACAAAGATTGTGAAATGGGAAATGATGCAGTTTCAAATGATATGAGAGGTTAGATGCTTTTATGGTGTTTAACAAACTGTGATTATGATTAGGATGGCCCTTTTTTGTAAGTCGAATTTTCTATTAGCTCAATTCAGTGATACATCTTAAGGGGTTGCATGGAAAAAAGTTTCTCGCCTCATTCCTACCAAACTTGTTGGCCAGAAGGTAATAACAAAACCACATAATAAATGAAAAAAACAAACTAGAGAACCACCTATAGATAGCCCAAAAATACCAAAAAATCCCTAAAACTGGGAGGTAGCTAACTTTCATCTCTAATATAGAAGGTGAGCCAAAGCCAAGTGGTCTTGTCTATGGCTTGGCGATGGAGTTGGATTGAAAGCACAATAAGTGGTCTTCCATGTGCTCCAATCTACCTTCCAGTTGCTCCATTTTCTCATGAATCCTCTTTTGTCCGCAACGAAGATGGGCTAGCCTATCCATCATATGTGATTGATCTTGTTAAAGGTCATTCATGAACCTAATAATCTCCTTCCTAATGTTTGTCTCGAGCAAGTTGTTCCAAGAGCATTTTAATCTACTAAAGGTGTTCATCTAAAGAGTCAATGAGGGGGGAGGGGAATGGGGTAGTTCAATTCTGCCAGGATAGTGAACTTGTTACAAAACTACATATTCCCCCAGGTCATGATTTTCCCCAAGGTGGACTACCCCATAGCCCCATGGCCCTAACCCCGAATGAGCTTAGCCACGTTTCCGCTACATTGGGCCGAAATAAGCAGAGTTACACAGATTCTCTAGAAAATACCACCACCTTTGTAACCCACAAATTACCATAGTGCCCTTGCCCCAAGTTTACCTAGGACAATGAAAACATGAATAAAAAAAATAAGACCTAGTGACGTGCAATTTGCTTCCTACACCCAAAGACCAGATGCCTTTCCTAGAGTGGTCGTCGCACTCCTAGAATGCAAGTTGTGTTGTATGGATGACCACCCTCCATATCCAAACCTATCCACAAAACAAACCATCAACCATAGAGGTTGTGCCCAGAATCCTAAAAATGAGAGAGCAAAGGGGTGCTTTCATTCTAGCCTCCCACACACTCTACTCACTTTCAACATATTCAACCATGGATGCCCAGAGAAATTCAAAATGAGCACTAGATTTGTATAAGAAATTGTAGACTACATGTATTGCCCAAATTTTGAACTCATATCTCTAAAATGAGCACTAGATTTGTATAAGAATTTATCTCACGCAGTAAAGAATATTATAAAATAAAATAAGAATATTGTAAAATAATTGTGGAAATAATAAAATGAGATTAGATTACCTCATAAAGTTTCGGAGGGAAAAATAAAAAATCTATGTTTTCAACTCATATTTTCAACTTACCTCCCTATGATTTTACTCAAATTTCAAGTGGGATCACTCATTGGATGCGCAATTTAATTTTGCATCCAAGGAGCACCCATGTTGCATACTTTGATGGACCTTACTACATGAAAAATGTGGAATATATGAAAAACGTGACTGAAATAATATTTTTCCATGTATTTCAAATTTTTCGCGTAGTAGAGTCCATCAAAAGTATGCAACATGGGTACTCCTAGATGCAAAATTAAATTCCACATCCAACGAGTATTTTTGCTTGAAATTTGAGTAAAATCATAGGGGGATAAGTTGCAAATAGGAGTTGAAAAATAAGTTTTTTTTTTTTTTTTACAAAAATGGTGAATCAACCCCCATGGTTGAAATCATCATATTGAATCCTATTGGTTCATATAAAGTTGATTTTTGTTGCACACTTTTATTTTGAGGGCCATTTTTACCTCAATTTTTCTAATTTGAAAGGTTGTTGTACTTTGTTATGGATATTTCTATGTGATTATTGTGTTCATTTTTCCTTCATAAAGTAAATATATCAAAGTCATAACATACATATGAAATTGATGACAAATCAAAATGACCTCGATCAATAGTAAGGGTTACCCATGGTGAAAAGTCTCAATTAGACCTCATAACATATTTTTTCTTAATCAGAATGAGAATTTTCTAGAAAATCAGTAACATCGAAACATCAACTTGCAAGATCACACCACATACAACTATTTCATAAATGCCACAATAGTCCAATTATAACATGTATATGGAGACTTGAACACACACAAATAGGGAAAGGAATTGTTTTCCAAATCACTTGAGATAAGATCCTTTGACTAGACCTCATAACAATTGGAATCAGGAACCCGTATGAATTTTGACCCAACAACCATGATGGGTTTGAAATTTTATCGATTGTGGCATGATGCATTATTATTTGTTTTCTAAACCAAAAGATGAAATACAATTAATCTAAGGTGCAAACTCATATGTCTGAACATCACTAATAACAATTAGAAAGTAAGCACATAACGACATATGCTCATATAATTGATTAATGAAATAGTTCACTAAAAACAAAGATAACAATATGAGCAAATAACCCCAAATCCAAAATATTTTTGCATTAAAATAATCATCTATAGTCCTATGCTCACGTATTCAAACAAAGATTTCCAAAGAACATAAATGAAAATGCAACATATATACACCTAAGAATAGTCTATAGTGTGAGATACATTCTTATACAAATCTAGTGCTAAACAAAAGGAAAAAAGGAATAGTCCATAAAAGACATTAATAGAAATAGTAAAAAATAGCTGAGCTAGAAATGACTTCTCAGTAAAAATACATGAAAGCTTTAAGAACCACAAATTAAATCTATGACTATTTGTTAAAAAAATTCTTGACTATTGACCTTATACCTCATTGACTTTCAACCTTATACTTACAAAACGTTTTCCTTATCTTCAATAAGATGATGAGTTCATACTCGAAACAAAAATGTTCGTAAAATTTCAATAAGATGGTGAGGTCATACTTGCAACAAAAATGTTCATAAAATTGCAATTTCTTGCATTGCGTACACTTACACCTCGTAGTTATAGGCTACCATGAATCTTGACATTAACTAACATCATTAAATATAATTAATGGCTTGCACACCATAGGTGTCCTTTCTTCTATGTAGAAAGCTCTCAGGCATGCCTTAATTTAAATATACATGTTAGCCTCTACCACTTGAGTCTGTTACCATCATGAAAGTGATTAAATTCTACAAAGTATTTGATACATAAGTTTGAAGGCTTATGATATTTTAGTATTATCAATCCAATCGGCTCTCTATTTCCCTCGAAAAATATTGGTTGGTTTCCAACTTTCCTTTCATACGTAAAAATTTCCTCTCCAAGGTGTTAAGCATGCTTTAATAGATTTATGCACTCCTCCATTTCTTTAGATTTGTGTTATAAATTTTCATTACTTATTATTAGGGCTTCTCTTTTGATCATTGCTCATGCACTAGTACTTCATCCTTTTATGCTGATGACAATTGCAAAGTCACTATTGTTTAACATTAGGCTTGTACTATTCACTCCTCCGTATACATTTTTTTCAGATTAAAATGCATAATCTTTATTCACTAGGATTCCATTATTATAACATACATAAGTTATATATATATATAGATAGATAGATATATATATATATAACTTCAAATCACACTTTAGAAAAGATGTCTCTAACATAAAGATTGCAATTGGAAACTTGATAAGGATTTTAACTCCACTTCCCTGATTTTGATCTTTGGTTCCATGGATTATGATTTTGTGTACACCTTGGATAAAATATGTGCTATTAAGTTTCTAAGTTATTCCAATCATACCATATTCAAATTTTCAAATAGAGAATAAATTCTAGAGAAAACATTAAAACCATATAAGCTGTAGTGCTCGATATGACCTTTCCAATGTTACAAGAGGTGCACAAAATTCAGTTTGGCATAAGAAAAATTATGACAAGAATACCAAAAACAATATTCCTACCAAAAACAATATTCTTTGTGTGAGGTGTTACACCTGTATTAAATCGTGTACTATGGCCTATGTCTAATTCACTCTCACAAAATATTGGAAACTGTGGGTTAAAGAAATTCCTCTATAGCGTATTATATTCAAACCATTTTGTGTGAGATGCCATCTTTCACTTGTGATTTCATTTTAGTCGTCATACATGTTCGGATGAAGATCTTCAATCCCAAGTGACACCATTTTGGAGGACAATATTTAAAATAATTAGAGATGCATTATATTTCAAAAATGACCCATACACCATCTTTCATTAAAAAAAAAAAATAATGTGTTCGCTTTTCATGTGCCCCCTTATTCTTTGTTTTAAGAATCCTTCGCACACATGTTATGAACCCTAATGTCACTTATGTACACCACATCACATATTTGGCCTTACTTTATTATAAGAGTATGTCTGCGTACCTTAGTCACTCCACCCAACACATTTCTCACTAAATTTTCTTTTGGTATGATATGTACCATGTGAAGTCATTTTAGGTATTAATACCATGGTTTTCTTTGGATTTTTTATAATGTGATACCTGGCTTTATACCTTGCTTTATGTGAAGCCCTCAATAATTTACCTTTTGCACTTATCCACATGTTTTCATGAACCTCCCCTCTTAACTTGTCCACTTCATACACTTCTTTTTCCTTATGTGTATGATCACCACCTCTTTTTTCTTATCCATTTTTTCGTAAATTTGGAAGAATGTGCACTTAAACGACACTTTGTCATAGAAGACCATCTCACATGTTTCACATTAAAATTGGTATGCGTTTGAAAAATATTTAATGTGAAATTCAGTTTTAACCGTGGCACTATATTGCATGGAAATTTTTTAAGTGAGATACACTGTATCATGCGTAAATTTTTTAAGATGTTTTACATGGTTTATACCTAGGTTTATGTGATGCATTCCAAAACCTATATTATTCACTCGTATTATGGATTATGCATACCTCATAATTTAGTTTAAACATTGTTTTGAAGAGGGTTAAAATAATTAACTTGGCCTTAGTGCAATTTAATTAATCTCAACTTAGGAAACCTATAACTTACTTATGGGATGTCTAATGGGTAAGGATTTCTAATGAATGGTCATGCAACTCCATTCAAGGTCATTCCAACAATGTTTATGAGTGACGAGACTGAGTGACGAGACTTAATTGACAGGGAAAATTTTGGTATGCATTTTTATATTTCAAATTTAGATTTTATCAATTACATTAGATTGATAATCTCATAAAACTTATAGTAGGCTTACTCTAGAGGTAATTATTTCAAAATGACCAATCCTCATAATTATGCACAATGGGATTTTTTAACGAAAGCTTGGGCTCAGTTCTTGTTGTTTCTTTACCTAAATTTAGTCTTCTCAAATCATTTAACCTTTTGTGTTATATAGTGATGCAGGAGCATCCAAACTTCCAAGTCAAAATATATTTTGACTATAGCAGGGCTCTTTTTATTTACCAAGGGAATTGGTTCCCTAACTAATCATATTAATTATTTAAATGTATTTCCCTATGATTTTATGAAAACTCATGTGAGCTAGAAAATCTCTAAGATTTCGAAAAGATATAGAAAAGTGTGGTTATTAGGACAAGATTAGTTTTAGAAAAGTTATGGATAGCTAAGATTTTTTACATAAGGAAAAGATTAATTTACCTTGAAAAACATGAGAGATTTAGAGAATAAATCATGAAAGCTTTAGGGAATAATTTGTTAGTATGAAATTTCTTGGAAGGTGTACCAAAAATACTTCACTTAAGTCACTCGTGACAAGTGACCCTGACAACAATTTGTGGTTTCTTACGCTTCAGATCTGCAATAATGAAACGAGAAAAACCTACAATAAAAAGATATATGTGATCCAAAATAGGAAACAACAATAGAAATCCAAAACTCGTGACAAGTGACCCTGACAACAATTTGTGGTTTCGTACGCTTCGGATCTGCAATAATGAAATGAGAAAAAACTGCAATAAAAAATATATGTGATCCAAAATAGCAAACAACAATAGAAATCCAATGTAATAACCCAATATGGAAAGACTTTTGAATGAATAATATTCTTTATTGATAACACCTAGTGAAGGAGATCTACAAAATGATTTGGAAATCCCCCTTGATGGGACGAGTCCTTTGATGTCCTTGATGCTTCAGTGATCGATTCTCTCTCAATGTGTGAAAAACCCAAAAACAATGTGTAGAACTCTAGTGGGAGCTCAAATGCAAGAAGACGATAGTGGTGACGATGATAATGATCATGGTGAAGAATGAATGGAAAACCCTCTTATTTATAACAAAGTATTGGGTTGATCTAAAAAATGGAAAATAATAAAATAATATTGACCAAATCAAGATCTAACCGTTATGAATACTTTATTATATTTTTTGGAGAGAGAAAATATATTCAAAATGGTCAAATATCTTTATTTATAAATAATTAACAAATAAAATGATTTATTAATTTTTTCACAAGAATTAAGAATGGTGTGAAATTAAAATAGTTATTAAATATTTGACAATTATTCCAAAAATAGAATTAAGGAATAATAAATAAATAATGATTTATTTACTTATTCCTAGGTGATTTAGTGAAATGGGATAAAGAATAATTATCAAACAATGATTCAATATTTATTCCTAGAGAAAATTAAACAAATAATGATTTATTCAATTATTCATGGGGTCTTTAAATTTTAATCATAAATAATTTAATAAAAATGGTTTACTAAATTATTTCCCATAATAAAAATGATTTTACTATGGTAAAATTAATGTCACATCGTGTCTTTCGATCCACCTAGTTAGAAATGGATAGGTGATCATTTTTTGGTGATAACAGATACCCCCCAACATATGAGTGTTAGGAGCAAATCGTATGACCAAAACACGTTTGATCCAGGTGGATATTGGTGGCCACCTGCCAAGTCCACCTGGACCCCCACCATTGTCTTTCTCAGCATTTTCAGTTTCCTTAATTGTAGCACAACTTACTATTTTTAGCAGTTTTTCGGGTCCTGAACTTCCGGAGCCGTTTTGAGGCCCTAAACGACGTTTTTTGGGAAATCTGGGGGCAACATGGGTCCATGGACCGATGTTTCCCTTCCCAAAGTGGTAGTGCTCGGATAGATCTTTCTAACGAGCTATTGTACGCGTCAAACAGAGATCGTATGCCAAAGTTACGACCCCGGGAAGTTGATGTACCAATTTACCCAAACGGGGCCCACAGTTTGGTGTTTCATCTCCTAGGGTTAGGTTTTGGAATGTTAAGGGTTGTCCATTGTTTCTCAACAATAAATAGGCCTTCGAGCCTCATTGTAACACAGTTCAGAGGCATGTAGCCATCACATCTCTTCTCAGAGATAAGCTACCATCGCCCTAGCTAGTTTATTGCCATTTCTGTTTGTAAGCATATTTCAGTATTTTCCATTAATGAAATGAAGTATTATTTCCGCTGCATCTTTGTGTATATGGTTATCTCTGTAATTTGTTGCGTTCCTGTTTAAATCCGGATCAGTGGTATCAGAGCGGTCTGCTTTTTCTCTGTTTTTCTTTGCATGTCCCCAACAAGGTCGGGATATAAGGAGTTAGGGCTTGAACTGGTTGAACCTTTGCAAGACCAGCCTCGCAAATCCCGACGGCCTCCCATGGCGGACGAGAAGAAAGACGAGGGGGCAGGAGATCCCATCAAAATCTTGCTCGAAGAAGCGCTCGAGCGACAACGGAACGCGATGATGGACAGCTTTGCGCAGATCCTTCAGCGGCTACCCAGAAGCGGCGCATCGGCTTCCAGTAGCTCCTCTGGAAACACCACACCCTTTAAGGTACAAGTTAATTTTGAAATCCCCATATTCGAGGGTCAGATAGACGCCGATGCCGTAGATAAATGGTTAAATCTGCTAGAGGGTTATTTTTCTGTTCATGAATTTTCAAGTCGGGAAAAGATTGTTTTCGCTCTTCTCAAAGCAGCCCCCCACGTCAAGGACTGGTGGGAAACCTACTGCGAGCAGAAGGATGAAAGTACTGGCTCACTGTTTTCAGCCGCACCCACCTGGGATTCGTTCCGGGATGCCATCAAGGAGCAGTACTACCCTGTCGGAAGCTATGAGGATGAATACATAAAGTGGACCACGCTGCGGCAGGGAAGGGACCAAGACGTGCCGGAGTTCACCAATCTTTTCCATACCCTTCGCACAAAGTTGGGTATCAAGGATTCGGAGCAACATTTGATACTCAAATACCGTGGCTGCCTGCACAAGTACATCCAGGAAGAAATACAGTTCTTAAACATCCCCTCGCTCGGCGCAGCATACCGGTATGCCGTCAAGGTCGAGCAGAAGTTTAAACAAAAGAAGCGAGACTTTGGATCTGCGAATCCAAAGCAGGGGAAAGGTGCTCCTAAACCACAGAACAAAGGACAAAGCCAAGGCGGGACAGCCCAAGACAACCAGCCGAAGCTGCAAGCAAAGAGCAACGTCGCGAAGCCGAGAAAGGACACTGGAAAATGGTGCGAGTTCCATAAGATCTCCACTCACAACACAAGTGAGTGTCGGGCCAAGCAGTCACTGGTGGCTGAGCTAAAGGTTTCAGAATCAGATGCATGTTCCGACTCTGAGTCAGAACCCGATAAGGGGTATGAAAAAGGGAAGCATATCATTGATGCGGATCCCAGCGCCACTGTTGCTACCGCAAAGATCCAGAAAAATGAACCCGAAGATCCAGAGGAGGAGGAGCGTCTCTTCCACTCCCAGATGTGGGTAAAGGGCTCCCCGATACAGTTCATTGTTGATAGCGGGAGTCAAAAGAACCTCATTTCGGCAGAGGTCGTGAAGCGGTTGGGCTTACCGACCACAGCACATCCACAACCATACACCATTGGGTGGCTTCACCAAGGGCGAGATCTTCGCGTGAGCCAGCAGTGTCGCCTTCCATACAACATCAAGCCCTTCACGGATGAGGTATTGTGTGACATTGCTCCCCTTGAAGTTTGTGATGTATTACTAGGACAACCATATTTGTGGAAGCGACATGCTGTGTATGAATCAAGGCCCCGTGCTGTTATTATTACATTGGGAAATAAGTTGTTCAGGATACCAGAGGTAGCACCACCTGCCGCCATCTCTTTGATTACTGCAAAACAATGCAGTAAGATCATTTCCAAAACCAGGAAATTTGTTTTCCTGATGATACGCCCTCAAGGGAAGAAGAAGACAGTGGCCACGGCCTCCAAACGGGGTTCCTCTGCACGGCAGCTACAGATGGACAACATTGTGGAGGAGTACGAAGACATTTTCACCTCCCCGGCAGGGGTTCCTCTGCACTGTCAAGTCAAGCACTCCATCGATCTGACCCCAGGTGCGCCGCTACCCAATGGACCAATTTATCGGCGCTCCGTTCTGGAGAACAATGAAATCAAGAGACAGATTCAGGAGCTCCTGCAGAAAGGTCACATCCGTCCGAGTTCTTCGCCCTGTGGTAGCCCGATAGTGTTGGTACAGAAGAAGGATGGGACGTGGAGACTCTGTATTGACTATCGGGCACTGAACAAGATCACTGTCCGTAATAGGTACCCGATCCCGCGGATTGATGACCTCCTAGACCAACTAAAGGGGGCGAAATATTTCAGCAAGATCGATCTGAAGTCAGGATATCACCAGGTACCAATTGAACCCTCAGATGTGTGGAAGACTGTCTTCAAATCCAAGGAGGGCCTCTTCGAATGGTTGGTCATGCCTTTCGGATTGACGAATGCTCCTGCAACCTTTATGAGGCTAATGGATGACATCTTGCGGCCATTCACCAACTCCTTTGTAGTAGTATACTTGGATGACATTCTGATCTTCAGCCAGAGTTGGGAAGAGCACCTCCACCACATCCGACAGGTTCTCCAAACACTGCGGCAACACAAGCTATGTGCCAATTTGGAGAAATGCACTTTTGGCATGACCGAGGTTCAGTATCTGGGATACATCATTGATGAACAGGGGGTGCATGTCGATCCAGCCAAGGTCCAAGTCATTCGGGATTGGCCCTCTCCAACCACTCTAACAGAGCTCCGCAGCTTTCTAGGTCTTGCCAACTTCTACCGCAGGTTTGTGTTGGGATTTTCTCATATTTCTTGGCCCTTGAGTCAAGTCACCAAGGGCGGGGCGAAAGCAAAATTCTTTTGGTCTGAATCTCAACAGAAGTCATTCAGGGAGTTGAAGGATCGCCTCTGCACGACACCAGTGCTCGCGTTACCAGATTTCCAACAACCATTTGAGGTCGAGACAGATGCCTCTGACTATGCTGTTGGGGCAGTCCTTACTCAACATGGACATCCAGTGGCATATCACAGTGAAACACTTTCAGACACAGTCCGGAAGTACCCCACTTATGATAAAGAGATGTATTCCATTGTACAGGCCTGTCGACAATGGAAGCATTACATTTTGGGGAAGGAAACGGTCATCCACACAGACCACCGACCTCTGCAGTTCATACAGACCCAAGGGAAATTGCAGAATGATCGCCATCAGAAGTGGTCTACATACCTGCAACAGTTTCACTTGAATATCAAGTATAAAAAGGGCAGCACCAATAATGTTGCAGATTGCCTCAGTCGACCACCGATCATGGCGCTAACCACCGTGCTCAACTCTTGCGGGCACGAGACTTCTGATTGGCCACTTCTCTACAAAAGCGACCCAGAATTCGGCCACACATACCAGACACTCTTGGAGGGTCGGCAAGTTGCAGATTTTCACCTCCAGGATGCCCTATTATGCCACCTCGGTCACCTCTGTGTTCCTTCAAGCGAGCGTGCCAAGATGATTTGGGAAGCACACTACAGTCGGGCTGCTGGGCATTTCGGGGTCGAGAAAACAGTGGCAGTACTGCAAAACTATTTCTATTGGCCGAATCTTCGACAGGATGTTGGGAAGTACATCCGATCATGTACTGCATGTGCCATTGCCAAACCGACCATTAAGAAGCAAGGCCTCTATACCCCATTGCCTACCCCTAGTCGACCTTGGGAATCCATCTCCATGGATTACATGTCAGGCCTTCCTTCCACTAAGCATGGAAATGACTGTGTTTTTGTGGTCGTCGACAGGTTCTCAAAGATGGCCATTATGATGGCCTGCAAGAAGAATATCACAGCAGAAGCCACTGCTAAACTCTTCTTTGAACGAGTGTGGGTGCACTTTGGGATCCCACAGTC
Organism: Pinus tabuliformis; assembly: GCA_031772625.1. Lineage (NCBI taxonomy): Eukaryota > Viridiplantae > Streptophyta > Pinopsida > Pinales > Pinaceae > Pinus > Pinus tabuliformis. Next base: position 599,346,808 of record CM062805.1, on the reverse strand, counting down.
TATCATCTCAGATCGGGACAGTCGGTTCCTCAGCACCTTTTGGTCCAGTCTCTGGTCAATGCTGGACACCAAACTCACGAAGTCCACAGCCTTCCATCCTCAAACTGATGGCCAGACGGAGGTTGTCAATAGGATGATTGTGCACATTCTGCGCATGTATAACTCAAAGCATCCACGCACATGGGACGAGAGCCTCCCCTACGTTCAGCACAGCTACAACCGAGCTCTTCACAGCTCCACTGGCCATAGCCCTTTTCAGGTGGGTTTGGGATTCCAGCCACTATGCCCCATTGATGTGGCCATGCCACTTGCAGCTACTCACATGAATTCAGCTCATGTCCAGTCCGAAACAGATAAGGCCACCAGCTTCATTGAGCGAATCCAACATATTCGCCAGCAGGTCCATGACATTCTTGAGAAATCAAATGCCAAGTACAAGCAGCGACATGATCAACATCGGGTGCCACACAAGTTTCAGGTGGGCGACAATGTCTGGTTGCATTTGCAAAAGGAACGCCTTATTGGAGCCTATCGAAAATTGAGACCACTCCGATATGGTCCTTACACCATTACTAAGGCTATGGGAGACAATGCATTTGAGCTCAGCATTCCCCCATTCCTTGGCCTGCACCCAGTATTTAATGTGGACCGCCTTCGACCATACTTTCCACCATTGTTAGACACATCCGACATTGCAGAACAGCTCAAACCCACAGAATTAAATCCAGATTGCATGGAACAAGCTGCAACTGATCGGATCATGGACACACAGATCAAGAACACTCGCCAACAGAATATCCAACTGTATCGAGTTGTCAAAGCGGGCCAACTCCTTCAGCAGGGCAAGTGGCTCACCAGGGAACAAGTTCAGCAGAAGTTTCCTCATCTCATGGAGGAGCTCAACGCAATGGGGACCATTGCTTCCTAAGGGGGGAGGAATGATCCAGGTGGATATTGGTGGCCACCTGCCAAGTCCACCTGGACCCCCACCATTGTCTTTCTCAGCATTTTCAGTTTCCTTAATTGTAGCACAACTTACTATTTTTAGCAGTTTTTCGGGTCCTGAACTTCCGGAGCCGTTTTGAGGCCCTAAACGACGTTTTTTGGGAAATCTGGGGGCAACATGGGTCCATGGACCGATGTTGCCCTTCCCAAAGTGGTAGTGCTCGGATAGATCTTTCTAACGAGCTATTGTACGCGTCAAACAGAGATCGTATGCCAAAGTTACGACCCCGGGAAGTTGATGTACCAATTTACCCAAACGGGGCCCACAGTTTGGCGTTTCATCTCCTAGGGTTAGGTTTTGGAATGTTAAGGGTTGTCCATTGTTTCTCAACAATAAATAGGCCTTCGAGCCTCATTGTAACACAGTTCAGAGGCATGTAGCCATCACATCTCTTCTCAGAGATAAGCTACCATCGCCCTAGCTAGTTTATTGCCATTTCTGTTTGTAAGCATATTTCAGTATTTTCCATTAATGAAATGAAGTATTATTTCCGCTGCATCTTTGTGTATATGGTTATCTCTGTAATTTGTTGCGTTCCTGTTAAATCCGGATCAACGTTGTAGGTTAAACTTCCACGAGACAGCAAAAGGGAGTTAGAAAGAGAGATACATCTCAAGAAATACAATGAAAGATAGAGGAAAGGAGGGGTGGACCTACTAAACTGATATAAGTCTCCTTCTATTTTGGAGTACATGATCTCAAATGGGGGGCATACATACCCATACCCACCAAGATCACTGAGTATAAAGAATAATGGTGAGCCCAACAATGTGGGATTGAGCTACATAGTACATGATACATGATATGTTGGCATCAATGGGCTAGAAAGTAATACAATGAATCCCATATACATAATGTGCCTGGAAATGCACAGGCCAAGAATGAATGCAATAACATTTGGGTACATGAGAGACAATTCCCCTCATGCTGACATGGTGAGGGGGGATCACAACCAAAGAAGCCCTGATGAATAAGAAAGGGCTCTAAAGATCTGAATGGATCATCTGAAGGAGACATGCATGCTGTGGGCATTACAAGTGGTTAAAATTGAACCCATCCAATCTGTGTAGCTCCATCTAAGGCTAGATCAACATCTGTAGGCATTCGGGCACATGGGGGACTACCTGAAAGGCCACCCCCTCATGAGCACTGGAACATCTCATACACACCCAGGAATCACTAATACAATCGTTTGGATCATCGGATCGTCAATTGTATGATTCTCAATCGTGCAATAATGATTTGGCATCGAGCACATGAGAAAAAACCAAGTCAAAGGGCAATGATGGTTCCATTTTCTTGATCCGAAGAACTGAACAAATATGAAGGCTAGAAACAAGGTACACTGCCCTCTAGACCACACTTCTGGAATAAATGTGCTGAAGTCGATAGAAGAGGGCCCACTAAAGTTAAGGCAATGAGGAATCCTCAACCAAGGCATGAGGGATCATAGTAAAGTGACTAATAAACTAACAACATGGATGATGATGGAAGGAAAGAACACGAATGTTGGGATGACAACTTCCCTTGTCAGAGCATAAAATGCATGGTTGACCTGGCAGTGATTAACTCGATTCTGAAGGGGATGGTCAATTACTCTAACGGGGCCTTTTCAAATACGGAGTAGTGTAGCTAGAGGCTACATATGAGAATTATGGGATGAATGCAACACAAAGATGTATGAAACACTGTAACTAGACTTAAGGGGAATCAAAACAAAATCCATAAATGCAAGGGTGACTCATCTTTGATGCTCTGAGTAAGGGTGACTCGATGATGCTGATGTTATCACTCAAGTTTTCCCCAAAGTTGTAAGAAAGGGAAGGATGCCGAGGTAACCACAGACCAATCTTTTAGACACAGAATCTAGCCAATCTGTATCTAGAGAGGGCTCTCTCTTTATGATTTAGCTTTGTTTTGAAAGGTATTAGGCTATTTATGAAGTTCAAGGGTTTTTGTTTGAGTTTGGGTGGTGAGATTCAATAGAACAGAGAGGTAAGACAGAGTAGTTCAGCCCATTGGGCTAATGGAGTCAAAGAAGATGGCTTTCTGGATTTGGTTTCTCAACAGAGGATGGCTTCACAGAGCAAGGTAGTCAAACAGAGAACAAATCAAGGCTTGAAACAGATGGAATGGGCTCAAATGGATGAAGGGCAGTTAAGAATCCTTCAACTTATTGAAAGAGGGAAAATGGATGATTACTAATAAGGAGCAGTTAAGAATTCTTTAGCAAATAATCAATGTGAAAGAATCAGGAAACAAGAGCATTTAAGAGTTCACTGTTTATACTAATTCTGAAGAAAACACAAAGAATAATAAAGACTGAAAACAAAGTGCAATCAAGAATATTCTGAAATTAACCTTTTCTTTATCATTCAGATTTATGAGACACAGATGATATAATAAACAAGAAAATTGTGAAACACAAGATATAGAGGACTTATTGGTCCAGAGGTTGATTCAAGAATTCCGTGACAAGTCCTCTGCTTCAATTCTTCATCCAATAGGCCATGCAACAGTTTGATTTCCAACAGCTCTTTATTCCAAAGATTGAGTATTACAGCAGAGTCTAGGAATCCACACACCACCAACTACCTCCAAACTCTAATGGAGGGGGTATTTATACTACGAATTTGTACAACAAATATCTCATTACAGCTGTGAGATAATATCTAAGATGACTAATAATAATTTACAAGTAAAATAGAAACATCTAACTTATGTTGTGCTGGGGGTAGGCCTTTAGGGTTCGGCTTGCAGTTGTCCTCTATAGTAGCTCTGCACCGACTGCCTGTCTTAACTGTGCTCTTTAATTCTGATCTGCCTCATTTAATTCTGCTGTAACACCTTTATCACTGATCTGATACTCTTTAATGTTGAACTGATACTCTTTAACTGTGTTTTGACTTCTGCTCACCGATGTCTAATATTTAGCCCATAATTTCCCTTTTCCCAAGGGTTACAGTGTAACTATGGAAAACAACTGTTTTTGGGATACTAGAGGTTGTTTTGCACCTTCCAATTCCTTTCCTTTGGATCTTTCTGTGGCTGGTATGCTAACTTCCTGCGGAGTTTTGCTGAGAAGTCCTGGCAATTGATGCGCTGATAGCCATGTATTGAGAAAATTTGCAGGTACTTGTGTCAAAAGAGGAGGAAACCGTATACTGGAGGGTCAGATGACAAGCGGAGGAGCTCGTCGATGGAGCCTTTTCTGGTCCGGAGGCGGTTGAGAATGAACTGCAAACTCGGTAGATATCATGCCCGGGGCACTGTTTGCAGAAAAATATAACAAAAATGACTTTTTTCCCTTTTATTTGACAAAATGAAGTTTTGGCGGGAATTTTTGTTTTGAAGGATGGATGACGTCAGCGGGAGCATGGGGCAAATGACGCGGCAGTGACGTGGTGGAGATTGTAAGCAGTAGGGAGGACAACGTTAGCAAAGGGTGATGTGGTGGGTGACGTCAGCGGCGGGCGGTGGTAAGCGGTTTTGCCCGCACCGCTTTTGGGGCTGGGTAGTGGTGAGCTCCAGTATTGTAGCAATAATGCTACAACTCCTGGGGCTTCCTGTCTCTTAATTTTATCAACCCGGTAGTTCGTACAAACTTGGAAGCGACGGTGCTGTATGCATAAGTACTAGCCCTTGTCGCCGCTGTCACTTGGTCAGCTGGCACAAGTCCGCTAGGGCTCAAGCCAACTTCTATAGGCTCTCAGAAGAAGCTTGCTAAATGATGGACGAAGGCTATCTTAAAGGAAATTAATCTAATTTGCAAAAATGAACTGAAAGCCAAAAAGAAATGCAAACCCTAGCAAACCCTAGCAAACCCTAATTCTACCAAATAGTCCTACTGATGCAAAAATGAGAATGCAAACTATGAGAAGAGATGCCATTACTTCTAGGAAGGTAAAATGCATGTGTCTAAGTTATCACTATCTGAAGAAAACATCTTTTTGTATTTTTGATTAAAGTGTTGGAATTATCATGCATGTGATTCTAACTAGTTTTCCATTGTGCAGGGATGGATCAAGGGATGAAATGCATGGAAGAGGTCAGGCAGGTACAGAGAGGGTGTAAGGGATCCCTAGCATTCTTTCTGAGAGTTTCACAAAGTCTGGAGGCCATGCAACCGTGTTTATGAACTTCTACAGGAAGTCTGCAGGGGTTTCTACAGGATAGTCCTGTAAGTCTTCTACAGGATGTTCTGTAATTCTTCTACAGGATGTTTACGAATTGGATTTTTGAGGATGGATGGTTGATGGAAGATGCATGGATGGTTATGGAGGTAGGATGGGGGTCTGAAGTGACCTAGGAACTGATGGATGGAGTGGTGCTATGATATGTGGAAGACTGATTTGGCTTTAAGGTAGTTGAGGCAACAATGGAGAAGAAGGTAGGGTAACGTGGCAAAAGAGCAGATGGGAGATAAGGAAACAGACTTGGTGATGGAGGAGCTGATCTGAACGAGGCTCAAATGAATGAGGAGGTGATGAAGATGCCCTGCACAATGCTTATTCAAACAAATCAATGAATTCTTGCAAACAAACCAAGTCCTAGCTAACTCAATCCAACTGTTAATGAATGAGTAAACAACAGCCTTGTTTGAAAGGAGAACCATATACATCACATGAGAAAGAACATGCCAAAAGATCTAAATGCATACAAACTCCTACCAATCTATTATGAACATGAGAAGCTACTTGAACCATCAAAAGAAACCTAAGTAACAAAGCACGAATTAAATCTAAAGAGCAGATTTTATTTCAAGAACGCAACAAACACATGAAGATAAACAAGGGAGGTATTGGGCGCTTGAGATGGGCCCAACCCCAAGAACTACAGCCTCCCAAGAGAGATTTAGAGCTGGTGCAAAGCTGGATCCATCTTTATTAATCAAGAAATGAAAAGTACATCAAAACTGTCCATAAGGAGAGCTTGAGAATGAGCTGAAAGCAAAGCTAATCCATGGCCTAAAAATCGAACTACAAGCTAGCTAACTAATGGCTAAAACAAAATGACTAACTAGCTAAACGAATTGACTACCAACTAGCTAACCCAAAATGAGGCCCCAAGCCTTCTTATTTATACAATTTGAGGACCCAACAGTCCTCCTAAAAGTTAGGGACTTGGCTGCCCAAGACTTGGAGTTAACAGCAGTCCAACTTGACTTGCTTGGCTGCCCTTGAGCTGATTGATTCGGTGGCCCTTGAACTCCGAGCTGATGGTGGAGAATTCGAGGTAAGGGCCCATAAATGAGGGGGACACCTTCCTACAAATCCTCTAGCTTGTTCTCCCACGAATTTGGCTGCCAAGTGCACATTAAGACCTTCCATTTTGTCTCCAAGTTGACCAACAAGGCTACACAAAGCACCCATTAGACTTGTTGGAATAATGACTAACCAAATTCACTCTATTAACATAAAAATAATCAAAAACATGCAATAAACAAATGAGAATGGTGGACTAAGCCAAATGAGGAGGTTGAATGAGCCCAAATAATTGTGCATTTTTGGGGCTCATCATCACCCCCCTACTGAAAGTGTTGCTCATCCTCTGAGCAACCAAATCTCTCCCCTTGTCTTTGATGGCCCTGGTGACGTCCTTGGCTAGCATCTCGGCCGATTTCTCCTTTGGCTTCCCTCTTTTCAAACTTTCCTGTAGAAACTGTTCTGTCTTCCTGTAGAAACAGACTCTGTCTTCCTGTAGAAACAGTCTGCTAGCTTCCTGTAGACCCAATTTCACTGATTTTGCCTGCGGTATTGTCTCAACTTGTCCTGTTTTGGTGGCTTGTTGAAGGCTTACATTCACATGTACACTGATAGTTTCACCAGATGGATTGGACTCGGACACTACATCATTCAAATTTGAAACTGCTTTTTCCTCTTCTCTGAAAATCTACTTGCTCTGCAATGCTGTTTGTTAATACATCCTTTGTCTCGGAAGCTTCAAAATTTTCAGTCTCCTTTAGATATGCAGAATCATTTGCCAAGACACCCTCCATTTCTGCTGCTTTTCTTAGTGCCCTCAGCCTTGGTATGAGTGTGCAAGTATATTCTTGTAGAAGGCTGAACCATGATCAGATTATGTCCAAATCTTGAAATTTAAGCGGCCCCTCTGAAAAATGGTAGCTGCATGCAGAGCCTCAGTCAATCTTCACTGATAAGTACATTGTCCGCACAAACCAAAGGCATGCATAGGAATCTATTGTACCGGTCAGAACAACAAGTGAGTATGACATGACGGGCATGTAGCCAAAATATGAAATTCTAGAAACAAGTTTTGTCATCTCCAGCTTGGTGAATAAATAGAATGTGGCATAGAGAAACAAGTAGAATGCGGAGGAGCCTGCAGCCAAATAAGATCTCCACCACCGGTTGTAATCTTCACTGCACATTTCAACGTAGCACAAGATAACAGTGATTTCTGCACATGTAACCATGAGGATCACAAAGATAATGAACAGGAACCCAAATATACAGTAGGACTGATGCAGCCATATTGAAGTTAATCTGAAGAACAATCCAATGGATACAATTCCAAACCATAAAAGGACTGAGGCAAACATAGTCTCGAAAGGAACTATACCAACTGATTTTTTCATAGCAGTGCAAAAGAAAATGCAAAAGGAAATGCATGGAAACGAGAATGTGGCCTTCAACATCTTCCTCCTTTCTCTTCGTTTTGAGCTTGAACTTTTCTAGAAATCCCGTGGTCAGCCAACGGAAGCATCAACCCACAGAAGCTCCTCATGTTTTCTTTCTGCAGGACTGTTTTCTGCCTTTCCTGTAGACGACATCCTGTAGAAACGCCTGTAGAGCGTGATTCGGCCTTCGAATGATCTTTGCATGCGGGAGAATTGTTAACAAGCCCAAAAACTTGATGAAGGACGTGAGTTTAACCTTTGCAAGTGTAAATGCACAACAGTTAGCAAGTGTTCCTGACCCACAATTAACGTGAGTCTTCAGCCGAGCGTTCCTTTATTGACTGCATGATTTGTGGTGATGTGGCAAAACACATGCACGCTGGCTTCTTCGAACTGAAGTGATGAACTGCATGTCTTCTATTTGTTAATCAACTGCACTAGAGTTAAACTTCTGATCACTGTTTTTTTCTTTTACAATTTTTAATTTTTTACGTGAGTCCATTGTCCACGTGCACTGCGTGGCTGCCGGCGGAGTTCTGAAGCAAACAATCAGTTGAGCCTTGCCAATCCGTGGCTTAATCTCACCATTTCATTCATTCATGCAGTTTCCAAATTAATTTTATGCAATAGAAGAATGGGTTTGTCACATACCTCGAAGTTGAATGGCTGCCGTGAGCTGCTGTGGGCTGTCATTGCTGCATGCATTTGATTTTATGGTTGCATGATGGCTGGGCTGCTAATCCATGGCTGGTTTTCTTGTGCAGGTGTCCTCTGGCCAGATGCATGCAACAAGAATTCATTTCCACGTTCAGATCTGCATCCTGAACCTGCTGCCATTGAATTTTCACAGGACCAGAACTTCTTTTTTCCATTTCTCCCAAACGGCAAACCGGATTGAGCTGAAACTTGGTGGGAATGTTCCTACCATCCTGATGCATCTCCCATAGCAAATTCGTGATCAATGGATGAACGAATTTCGAGAAAATTGGAAAATGGCTGAAGATTTCAGAGCTCGATTTCTCAGAAACCGTGCATCGGAATTGGCTGAAACTGCTTGGGTAGGCTACTATCACCCACGTGCATCTCCCCATGAAACAGGTTTTCAAACGGATGCACGGTTATGGAGAAAATGCAAAAAAGACTGATGGTGATGGAGGCTGATTTCTTGGAAACCGTGCACCGGAATTGCATGAAACTGCTCAGGCATGTTTTCATCGACCTTGTACAATCCCCCATAAAATGGTTTGTCAAATGGATGCATGGTTCTCAAGTTATTGCAAAAACAAATTCTGCTCTATGTGTTTTTGGCTTCAAGGCATTTTGCACGTGTTTGCATGGTATGACAAAATGAATTTTTGCTGTGATGCAGGTATGGAGATGATGGAGGAGGAGTTGCAAGATTGCATGAAGGCTTCTGAACCCTTGAGAAAGCTACCATGCTCGCCAAACCACTTTTTGAAATGCATGCCTAGTTTCCCACAATTTCTACAGGAAGATCCTGTAGAAGCACAATGAGAAGCACAAGGAGGTGAAAAAATGATGGATGAAGGCAAGGGATGGACACCCAAGTGCTTGCAGGCCTAACCAATAGATTCCCACCATTAGATTCATTTTTGAGATTGAATTTGGCTCGTCCAAAGGTTCTACAGGATGTTTCCTGTAGAAATATAGAGCATCCTGTAGAAAACACAGTTTTGAGGAAAGAAGCATAATGACATGAAAAGAATGATGGAAAAGGGGTGAGGAGTGGAAACATAGATGAGTGTAGGCCTCATGGACATATTCTAAGCCTTCAAGTCCTCTTTGGAGATCAATTTGGCTTTTTTGTAAGCTTCCTGTAGAAGATACGAAACTTCCTGTAGAAGGCACAAAAACTCCTTTGTCTTTGATTTGAGTGCTCCTCCTATCATGAAACGTCCTCCTTTAACCTGCAATGTCATTGCTGCAACATGAACTTATTCAATGGAGATTAGCTTTATTTTTCCTTTTTTCTTTTTCTCTTTTTTTGAAAAACAACTAGGGTGCCTTATGGAGGTTTTCACCCTAATTGCCTGCCTTGGGCGCCTCCAAGGGAGGTTTTCACCCAAAGATCTTTTTCACTTTTATTTTCTTTTCTTTCCAACCCATTGACCGCCTCATGGAGGTTTTCAATCAATGAGCCAATCTAAGGCGCCTCCGAGGAGGTTTTCACCTTAGATTTCTATTTTCCTCTTTTTTTCATTTTTTCTTTTTTCTCTTTTTTCTTTTTTTTTTCTTTGTTTCTACCCTACCCTACTTGAAAAACAAAATCATTTTCAAGTATAGGAATACTTCCAATGGAGCCATGTGCACATCGAGATTAGAGAAAAAATTATGTGAAGGCTCGAAATGCATGCTTGGACAACTATCCAACTTTCAGAGACAAAATGATCTGACTTTGAGAGTACAAAACAGAGCTGAGGAGGAGAGTGCTGCTGCAACTTAGTCACCTTCTGAAACCATATCTCAATATAGCTTTGATATCCTTGGTCATCTTGCTGATTTGGATCATTCTTCATGTCACCTTCTATCATGACCTTCTGATCTTCCTCTTTTTGCTGATCTTTCTCTTGAGTACATGGAGGATTTGATGGTGACCATGAGGAAGATTTCTCGATCTCTGATTCTGATCTCCTTTCTTCATCAAGTGCAGCCCATGGTTCTTTGATCTCCTCTTTTGAATCTTCTTTTGCTTTTGGTCCTTCAATGCTTTCAAGATGATCTCTTTTTTGCATTACTTTTCCTGAGCTTTGGTGAACATCATTGAGCTCACGAGGAATCATTTGCACATGTTGTGCCTCAGATTTGCAATTGGGTGGAGCTGCTCCATTGCATGGTTTTGGAAATGGAGGTATGGGTAGATGAGTGGAGGTGTGAGTTTGAGATGGAGATGGATGGCATTGTGGTTGGGTAGGCATTTGGGGTTGCCTTGGTGGAGGAGGAGGCGATGGTTGTGGATGAGCAGGTGGTGGAGGAAAATGAGCGGGATGAGAGTTGTACTGGGGCCTCCACTCCTGATAAGGTGCATTCCACTGAGGCTGTGGCTGAGCATAATAGTGAAATGAATGAGCAACTGGTTGGGCATAATATGGATCTATGAAGGAACAAGGAGAATATGACCAAGGAGGAGGTGTAGACCAGGAAGGATGAGCAGGGGGATCCCAAGAAGGCACAAAAGTGGCTTGATAAGGGTCATAATAGGTCTCGGGTATCCCTTGCAGTTCCTGCTGGTAAGATCTAGGTCCATGTGGTCTCCTTTGGTTCATATAATAGAGTGATTCAGTGGCTCCCCTGGCTCTTTGATATGTAGCTTTGATTCTGGGCAAGGAAGGGCACTGATCTGTAGGATGGTATTCTTCACAGATGAAACACACTTCTAGAGAGTGCATTGGACATTCGTTCCAAGGATGCTTTCTAGTGCACCTAGGACAAAAAATGGCCAAAGCCCTCTTAGCTTCTTCTTGCTTCTTTTGGATCCACAAGGTATCCAGTTACATGGCAAGAAACTGCCTCATATCACTCTTGAAACCTTCGATCTGATTTTCAAATTCATCTTTGGACAAGAGATTGCCCCAATCATTTCTGCTTGTAGCCATTTGCTTCAGAGGAGTGTTTCTTTCTTCTTCTCCCCTAGAGGTTCTTCAGATATGTCTTTTTTTCCAAGGAAAAAACGGTAACTTTTAATAAAAAATTAATGAAAAGTTACACCAGCTTATGCAATAGAGCAAGCAGAGAGATGCCATATGGCCCGCAACGTTAGGAAACTAACGTGCACAAAGAAATAAGAAGAGAAAAGAGAGAAAAAAAAGGGAAGAAGCCTGATTTTCGGCAGTGAGTGAAACTCACGCTTCAGGTTTTTCTCCCCTTTTTCTTTTCAACCTTGCGCCACTCTCCCACAGTGGCCTCAGTTGAAGCAATAACTAACTGTGTTGTTACATTCGGGTGTCCTGTTTCTTTATCTGAATCTGAAGTGTCTGAGTGATGTTGCCGTTTAATGCCTCCCATGCTTTGATCCACGCTTGTCATCTCTGCCTGATTTTGCTGGGTCTCTGCCTGATTTGAGAGTGGCTGTGAATCCTTGTTGACTGCTGTATTTTCCTTCTGGTTCTCTATTTCAGCTTCCTCTATGGTAGTATCATCCTCCTCTGCTTCTGTTTCTTCGTCTTCTGATACTGAGGGATCTTTCTTTCCCGCGGTTCTCTTCTTTATGACAGTATCTATGTTCTGCCATCCTTTGTGCTTCCTTTGTTGTGGCTTGCTCTTGTTAAGGCTTTTGCATGCATTAAACAGATGGCCTGTTTGTTGACATCCCCTGCATCTGAAAGCTGTATTCTCATAGTCCAAAGGTTGTTTCCACTGAGTATTGTTGAAGTACAGAATGATGCTTTCCGGTAGACCTTGGCTGAGATCTACCTCGACACATATTCTAGCAAAGGTAAAGATTCCTTTTAAATGTCTCTCAGTATCAATCTTTAACATCTTCCCAAGGGTGTTTCCTATAGCTGATAAGGACTTGAAGTGCCAAAAATGTATCGGTAGGTTATGCAACCTTACCCATACCGGCATCCTTGATACCACCATGGTATTTGGATCAAACTCCGGGAACCAAGGGGTAACAAATAATCCCGCACTGCCCCAGAACCATGGTCCTTCAGTGAGTGCTTTTTCCTTTTCTTCTTCAACGCGAAAGATTACTATGAAGAAACCCTTCGAGCATAGATGGATCTGGCATTTTGTTGTCCAGACCGTGTGGATCCATTGGTACAAAGCATCCGTTTTAGGCCATAAGCCGTTAAATCTGCAGATGACTGCTTTTTTTTGTAGATCTGAGAAAATGCCCTGTACCTCTGGGATATCCAGAGGTATGGAGGGGCTCTCTGGTACTTCATCCACGATATACTGCCCTGGAGGTGTAGCAGCTGAGTGTTCTTTCCCATTTTGAGGTTCTTTCCCTTTTGCTGCGTCGCGGTAGGATCCTGTAGGTTTTGATGTAGATCCTCCCCCTGAGGATCTTGGCTGTCCCTGAGGCAGAGCCCCTCCTCTCAATCTGAGATTTAAAATAAGGATTGATCCTGGCCCAATCTCATAACTTTCCAGAGATCTATGGTCCTGAAGGGACCGCCTTCCACTGACCAGATGCTGGGCCTGAACTGGGTACCCCATTTCTGCCCAAATTTGTTGTTTTAGCTGCATGGGGGTATCTCCTGCATGAACCCATGTTAATCGAGAAATCCCCTGAGGGGGTTTTATCAGGATCTGAAAACAGTTATTAGTTACCTGCTTTGACTGGTGGCGAAAATCCAGATCTGGCTCCTGAGGGGGTTTTATCAGATTCTGAAAACAATAAATTTTTACCTGCTCTGGCTGTAAGCCGGCCTCCAGATCTGCCCCAGGTTTTGTTTGTTTTTCCTTTGACTTTTCTGGATCTGCAAAAGATTTGACCAAAACAGGAAGTTCCACCCCGGATCTCCAAGTATTTGCCCGATCTGATGTGCTATTTACCGGATCGGGGCTCCTTTTTGTCCTGTTGCTCTTCTGCATGATATGCTCTTCGCACCCTTTGTTAAGACGCAGCGTCGGGAGTATATGTGCCCAGATCTGTGCTGCCAAGAGCACTAGAAACTCCCCACAACGCAGATCCCCCACTTGGTCTTCGGCTCTACCCATCGAAGGCTGCCCTAAGTCGGGAGATCGAAACCACAGCGCCTCGAACTTGTGCGTGAGAGCTGCCGGGCGCCTCTCTTCTCCATGATCGTGAACAGATTTGCCATACCAATGTATAGCATTCACTAAGGAGGGCGTATCATTAAGGTACATGGTAAGATCCTGTTGATTTGGAATGAGCAGCTCCGAGCAGACATTTTCTGGTGCCGCCCTGCCGCATACTACCTGCATCCTGAAAGAGGGAAAGCATACCGGGTGCATATTATTTGGGTTCAAACCATAAAAAATCTTCACCTCAGCAGATCCGGCCCAGGACCGAAGAAGGACAACGAATGCAGGGTATCCATCGGCCATGCGACTAGCCGATCCATAGCCAGTCAGGTCTTTCAGGGCCGTGACGGCGCAAAAAACCTTCTCTGAAACCCTAACTGCCAGAATCGCCTCCATCGCTCTTGCTACTCGATAACCCCACTTCTTCAGATATGTCTTGATGTACACCCAGGGGTTCTTTCATCACAGCCATCGAAGAAGAACGTTGGTTGTGTGAAGCAGTGGGGGTGTTGTGCAATCTTTTTTCTAACTTAGCTCTACTCCTACAAGGCATGAAATAGATTGAACTGCAACTAACTATCTTGCGAAATTGAAATGAAAGCAGGAAAGGACTAATCTATTTTGCTCAAATGAAATTGCAAGAATGAAATGCTAGGCTACGCTTGCGAAATTGAAACACTAATCTACGCTTGCAGAATTGAAATGCGGAATTGAAAGGCTATTCTAGGAAAGCAGGAAATGCTAATCTATGAAAGCAAGAAATGCTAATCTACTTTTGCATAAATGAAATTGCATAATGGAAATGAAATAAACTACTTAGCAGAAGGTTGTAGTAGAAAATAGAAGAATAGCAACAATCACCAATACTCTGCCGCTTCCCCGGCAACGGCGCCAAAAAGATGGTGAGCTCCAGTATTGTAGCAATAATGCTACAACTCCTGGGGCTTCCTGTCTCTTAATTTTATCAACCCGGTAGTTCGTACAAACTTGGAAGCGACGGTGTTGTATGCACAAGTACTAGCTCTTGTCGCAGCTGTCACTTGGTCAGCTGGCACAAGTCCGCTAGGGCTCAAGCCAACTTCTATATGCTCTCAGAAGAAGCTTGCTAAATGATGGACGAAGGCTATCTTAAAGGAAATTAATCTAATTTGCAAAAATGAACTGAAAGCCAAAAAGAAATGCAAACCCTAGCAAACCCTAGCAAACCCTAATTCTACCAACTAGTCCTACTGATGCAAAAATGAGAATGCAAACTATGAGAAGAGATGCCATTACTTCTAGGAAGGTAAAATGCATGTGTCTAAGTTATCACTATCTGAAGAAAACATCTTTTTGTATTTTTGATTAAAGTGTTGGAATTATCATGCATGTGATTCTAACTAGTTTTCCACTGTGCAGGGATGGATCAAGGGATGAAATGCATGGAAGAGGTCAGGCAGGTACAGAGAGGGTCTAAGGGATCCCTAGCATTCTTTCTGAGAGTTTCACAAAGTCTGGAGGCCATGCAACCGTGTTTATGAACTTCTACAGGAAGTCTGCAGGGGTTTCTACAGGATAGTCCTGTAAGTCTTCTACAGGATGTTCTGTAATTCTTCTACAGGATGTTTACGAATTGGATTTTTGAGGATGGATGGTTGATGGAAGATGCATGGATGGTTATGGAGGTAGGATGGGGGTCTGAAGTGACCTAGGAACTGATGGATGGAGTGATGAGATGATATGTGGAAGGCTGATTTGGCTTTAAGGTAGTTGAGGCAACAATGGAGAAGAAGGTAGGGTAACGTGGCAAAAGAGCAGATGGGAGATAAGGAAACAGACTTGGTGATGGAGGAGCTGATCTGAACGAGGCTCAAATGAATGAGGAGGTGATGAAGATGCCCTGCACAATGCTTATTAAAACAAATCAATGAATTCTTGCAAACAAACCAAGTCCTAGCTAACTCAATCCAATGGTTAATGAATGAGTAAACAACAGCCTTGTTGTAAAGGAGAACCATATACATCACATGAGAAAGAACATGCCAAAAGATCTAAATGCATACAAACTCCTACCAATCTATTATGAACATGAGAAGCTACTTGAACCATCAAAAGAAACCTAAGTAACAAAGCACGAATTAAATCTAAAGAGCAGATTTTATTTCAAGAACGCAGCAAACACATGAAGATAAACAAGGGAGGTACTGGGCGCTTGAGATGGGCCCAACCCCAAGAACTACAGCCTCCCAAGAGAGATTTAGAGCTGGTGCAAAGCTGGATCCATCTTTATTAATCAAGAAATGAAAAGTACATCAAAACTGTCCATAAGGAGAGCTTGAGAATGAGCTGAAAGCAAAGCTAATCCATGGCCTAAAAATCGAACTACAAGCTAGCTAACTAATGGCTAAAACAAAATGACTAACTAGCTAAACGAATTGACTACCAACTAGCTAACCCAAAATGAGGCCCCAAGCCTTCTTATTTATACAATTTGAGGACCCAACAGTCCTCCTAAAAGTTAGGGACTTGGCTGCCCAAGACTTGGAGTTAACAGCAGTCCAACTTGACTTGCTTGGCTGCCCCTGAGCTGATTGATTCGGTGGCCCTTGAACTCCGAGCTGATGGTGGAGAATTCGAGGTAAGGGCCCATAAATGAGGGCGACACCTTCCTACAAATCCTCTAGCTTGTTCTCCCACGAATTTGGCTGCCAAGTGCACATTAAGACCTTCCATTTTGTCTCCAAGTTGACCAACAAGGCTACACAAAGCACCCATTAGACTTGTTGGCATAATGACTAACCAAATTCACTATATTAACATAAAAATAATCAAAAACATGCAATAAACAAATGAGAATGGTGGACTAAGCCAAATGAGGAGGTTGAATGAGCCCAAATAATTGTGCATTTTTGGGGCTCATCAGGTAGTTTTGGGCGGAGGGCAAGCGATCATAGCGGGAGTGTGACGCATGGCAGAGGTACGGCGGTAAAACCACCGGCCTCCCGCGTGTTAACGTTCTGCGATGGAGGGGTTCACAATATTGAATGTAGATCATTGGATGATCAAGCGTAGATTGGACAACAGACGACGCATGGAGATGGCGGGAGTATAATTTGCGGGGAGGCGAAACAATAAACTGTGTTTTTTTAATGTTTTGGGCACCTTTTGATTTGTCAGGGGGTTAGTTATTAATTAGCCCAGGTGGTTAATTAATCCTTTGTATGCGCGGCGGGCAGGTTATTAATAGGTTCCAAATAAACCATTAATCCCTGTTTAAAACGGTGTTATGGTCGTATTTTGACCGGGGGCGAGGATATATTAAAAATCGGGATTTTCTAATGTATTTATATAATACGGGATGGGTAACATTTACATGGGAATTATATAATAAAAGTTAAAAAATTGATATGACTTGAACTGAGCGCTAAGTTATAAAAATAATTCAATTATTGTAGTTAAACTTAGGCTAGAGCTGAAAAAGGGTTTTCGTGGAGAATACTTGCCATTTTCCTAAGTAAAATGGGGTTTTTACTTAGGCAATAATTTATGAGATGGAAAAAGTGGGTTGTGAGTGATATTAAGCAGATCTTAATACCTTTAGGGGGGAAATTAGCGAATGATTTAGGGAAAAATATGAAGGGGAGTTAGTGAATGAAACCTTGCCTCGCTTGAGCTGCGCCAAGTATAATATCTACCATGTACTTGTGATAGAGGTAAGATAAACACATTGAGAGGCAAAATCTATCACAAGTGTCATTCTGCAACACCAATCTACCTACCCTGCCTACTTTGCCTAGCATTCTTTCTTCTTTCTTCGGGTTTACTTGGACTAACAAACCCTCATCAACTTTCTTTTCTTTTCATGGCAAGCCTACCTAATTCTGCACTTATTACTTCCAAGGGCTCAGATTATACTTTTGAGCTCCTTTTCTTCTCTACCTATCTACTTATCTGCCAAGATTAAATAGTTTGGTCAGATTTTTATTCTCTATCTCTAAAACATGAAATTCAAACATGAACTAGCCAAGATTAAATTGTTTGGCCATTCATCAATTGTGGCATAAATGAACAAGCTACACACAATGCTTTATTTACAGAAAATGAAAAAGTAGTGGCATTTGGACTTGCACACTTTCCTGGTCTTTCTTGTTTGGAGTTCATTTCTTTCACTTTTTTGACCATTTTATTTTTTTTACCCTTTGATTTTTCTTTTAGGGCATACCTTCTTTACATTTTTTAAATATTTTGATTTTTTGATAATATGGAAAACCTTTGCAACACGAAAAGGGATGAACATATTACAGAGCTCAACCAGTCAATCATGAAATATGACACCTATTGGTATAGGAGTATAATAGTGGCTCCACTTGGTGATGGCTTTCCCTGGTGGAAAGTCAAGAACAACAGGTCAAAGAGCCTTCTGAATAACTTTTACTGTGTTCTGAAATCTTCCTTTGTTGGTTGCTTTCTTGTATGTATGAAAGCACACTTGCGAAGCTTAGGGCCTTCTATTCGGGCTTCAACTGCAGCAAGTTACTATCCAATCCAAACTGTGACATTATTAAGGATATAGTATGTACAAGTCAAAGTCAAAATACATTAAAAAACTGGATCAAAGTAATGTTTCAACATTCGACTATTCGTTGGTCCTTCTTCTGTTTCTGTTCCATCCAGACTCTTCAGAAAGTAAGTATTGTTCCCTTGCAATGCATGGATGATAAATGGCCCTTTCCACAGGAAGTCAAACTTCCTATGTTTTCCTTTGTCTTCTCTCCTGGAATCCCACCTTAGAACTTTGTCTCCAAGGTAGAAGTCTTCTGCTTTGGTCCTTTTATCAAATATTTTCTTGAGTTTTTCTTGTAACACTTGGGATCTTTGGTGCACTTCTTCTCTGGTCTGCTGCAAATGGATGGTCTAATTTATTCTCCTATGAATTTCATTGGGTTCCACCTGAGCTTCTTGCAGTAATTTCATCACAGGAACTCTTAAAGATGAAGGAAACACAGCCTCCATGCCATAACTAACTCATAAGGGCTAGTTCCAATAGATCTCTTTGTAGTAAGTATGTCTACCCATAGTGCATTTTTAAGCTTCTTGTACCATTTTTTCTTATTCTCTTCCAACAATATCTTAATAATATTAATCAGGCTTTTATTGGGAGATTCAACTAGACCATTACCTTGAGGGTAATAGGCTATGGAATGGCCTAAAGTGATATGGTATTTGTTACAGAAATTTATCATTTTCTTGGACTTGAAGGCAGCCGCATTATCAGTTATGATCTTTTCAGGACAGCCAAATCTGGAAAATATGTTGGTTTCTAAGAATCCTATAATCATTGTATCATTGGCTTGTCTAGAAGAAATGGCTTCTATCCATTTGGTGAAATAGTCTGTGCCAGTAAGAATCCATTTATGTTGGCTAGATGAGGGAGGATGGATTTCCCCAATGAATTCCAAACCCCATTGTTGAAAGGGCCTTTCAGTGGAAATTGGTCTCAAGGGTAATGGTAACAGTTTCCTTTTGCCTTAAAAAATTTGGCATTTGTGGCAAGCAGTGACAAACTTTTTTACATCAGCGAACAAGGTTGACTAGTAAAATCCAGCCCTTAGGATTTTGTCTGCAGTTGATTTCCAGTAAAGGTGTCCAACGCAGTCCCCTGCGTGAAATTCTTTGAGAACTTTGTCAGCTTCTTCTTTTATTAAACAATTCAACAGAATACCTTCATGATTTTTCCAAAAAAGAGCATTATCTAAAATATAGAATTTTGAAGCTTTCATCTTTAAAAACCTTTTCTTTGTTCTGGATAACCCTGGGGGAGCCTGCATGTTTAATAATATATGAATTATATCAGCATACCAAGGTGATTCTAAGAAGGCCTAGCTAAATTGTGGAGTCGTCATCTCCTGTTCATTATCCAGTTCATTGATATCCAGGGCTTGAAAGTTTGTTTCAGTCATGAGTTTAGCCAATCCCTGTCCTTTTATAAGCTTTGTAGGTTTTATTTCAATATCATACTCCAATATAGTAGCTATCCATTTACCTCGTTTTCCTTCAATTGCATCCGGAGTTAGGATGTCTTTGACAACAGCATTTAGTACATAAGCTATTACATTGGAGTACAGTATATAGACTCTGAAGTCTTTAATAGCTTTCACAAATGCAAAAGCCTATCTTTCCATGATTTTGTAATTTAGAGGTGCATCTCTAAGTGCTTTACTGAAAAAGGCTATGGGTTGTTCAAATCCTTGATCATATTTTTGCAATAAAACAACTGCTATAATGTGTTCTGATGCAAATGAAAAAATTAAGAAGTCTTTGTTGAACTTTGGACTGGTAAGGACTGGTGTTCTGGTCAAAGCCACTTTAATTTCTTCAAACGCGTGTTTGTCTTCTAATGTCCATTTAACCTTTGAATCCTTTTTTAACATATTTTTCAGCAATCTAATTAATTCAGCCAAATTAGATATGAATCTTCTCAAAAAGTTAATCTTTCCTAGGAAAGCTTGAAGTTCTTTGACATTTTTGGAGTGGGGTATTTTCAGAATAGCTTCTATTCTAGTAGGATCAATTCTGATGCCATCTTTGGAGATGATATGGCCTGACAGTTTGCCTTCTTCTAGACCAAACAAAGATTTTTTAGGATTTGACGAAATACCATATTTTCTGCATTTTAAAAACACTTGTCTCAGATGATCTAAATGTTGTTGATCTACTCTACAAAACACAGTGAGGTCATCTAGATATATAACCAGAAAATCGTGAATTTATTTTGCAAAAGCTATGTCCATTGATCGCTGAAAGGTTTCCCCTGCATTCTTAAGTCCGAATGGCATTTTAACATATTTGAATGTACCCCATGGTGTTGTAAATGCAGTCTTTTCTTGGTCATTAGGATGAACCAAAATTTGAATAAAACCTGAAAACCCATCCAAAAGTGAAATCCTAGAAGCACCTACTACTCTTTGTAAAATATGATCCATCTTAGGTAAGGGGTAGTTGTCTTTCAAAGAAACCTTGTTTACATTTCTTAAGTCGACACATAATCTGATTTCTCATGTTTTCTTCCTGGTAGGCACTAAATTAGACACCCACTCTGAAAATCTGATTGGAGCAATTATCCTTGCATCATGCATTCGTTTGATTTCTTTTTCAATTAAAGGGAACAGTACAGGGTTGATTCTTCTGAGCTTTTGTTTGAATGGTTTTTTATTTTCCTTGAGGGGTATTGTATGTTGAATTACTAAGGTGTCATAAGATTTCAGGTCTTCATAGCTCCAAGCAAAAATATCCTGGAATTCTTTGATCAGTTCAACATATTTAAGTTTTTTTATCACGGGGCAAAGATTTGGACAATTTTACCATTTTTGGATTCTCTTAAATTCCTATGTTGTAGTCTTCAATGTTTGATTTTAGAGGTTCCAACTGGGGTTTCTTTGCAATATCGTTGAAATCAAAGAGATCCTCCAAAGGAGTTAATCCTTTGGGCAAATGATTGTCTTTCAAATTGATAATTTCAGATTCTCCTTCAATAATCTCATCAATGTCTATTTCTTTAAGACCCTGCATTTATTTTTTGGTAAACTTCATTGGATGAAGTAGTTGAGTTGCATTTTCTGCTAAAATGTATGTTTCTATCTGATTTGCTAGATCAAACTCACTAACTGTATCTACATCTACGTTAGTGCTGGAAAATTCTTCTTCTAGGGTCA
The DNA here is from genome assembly GCA_031772625.1 of Pinus tabuliformis. Classification (NCBI taxonomy): domain Eukaryota; kingdom Viridiplantae; phylum Streptophyta; class Pinopsida; order Pinales; family Pinaceae; genus Pinus; species Pinus tabuliformis. The sequence continues at coordinate 599,325,738 of CM062805.1, read as the reverse complement.
AAAAATTGTTGATCTGATTATCACTGCCAAACACTTGCCAGTTCTTCACATTATCAGGTATGGCTAGCCTGTGTCTAATTTCAGCTGTGAATTGATGATTCAGTTCAAATGGAAATTTACAAGTGCTGGCAAACATTGCTAGGCTATGAGCTTGCAAGTTATGTTTTCTTGGGATTTTTGGCAAGCTGAGTTTCTAGAAATGTTTTAAGGATCTCTATAGCCGTTCCTTTGTACTCTCTTAATATGGGATCATTTGTTAAGAACTTCCCTTTTATCTTTTGAATGATTAAATCAGAATCTCCTAGGACTGACACTCTAGTTGCTCCCAATTTTTTGACTAGTTTAAGACCTAGCAGTAGAGCTTCATATTCAGCCATATTATTAGTGCATCTAAAGTTTAATCTGTAAGGCATAGCCTTCAGCATGATTTTTTTCAAGATTGTGCACCCGACTCCTGCTCCTGCTCCTAATTTGCTCACAGAACCATCAAATTCTAAGTACCAAAGGATTTGTTGTTCATAATTAGTACCTGGAGTTTCAGGGATCTGTTCAATAGGGATATCTAGTTTTTCAATTTCTTCTGGTTTTTCTGATGTTTCATAATTTTCATAAATTTCTTGGATTCGGACACTAGACCTCTCATTTGCAATTTTTTTTGTTTCATCTACTAGAACTTTTATTTCATGTGGGGGATCAATTTCAGCATTGTAAAGGATATAAGAATCCATAACTGAATGTACTGAGTAGATAGGGACATTTTGAGGTTTCTCTTGACTACTTACTACATACTTCATTAAGGTTTCTCTGTATAGTCTCTTGGGTTGACCAAACACTGAAATAGTAGTGTAAGACATGTCTAACTGTAGAGATCCTTGAAGCTTTGCACCCCAAGATCTAGACAATAACATACCATACTTTGGTGGAATATCAGCTACTACTATGTCCATTAAGATGGTTTTGGCAGGATATTGGACTAGTGACACACATAAGTCTTTGATTAAACCTAAACATTTGACCTGACTTGAATCAAAAGAGAAAAGTTCTTTATATGGCCTGGTGATGTCAAGGTCTAACCTATCCATTATAGATTTAGGCATTAAGTTGTGAGAAGCACCAGAATCAAACATGAAATTATGAAGTATTTTATCATGTATGTTTAAACCCACATAGAAAGGAGGAACTTCTCCCTCTACTATTTTTTCATTTACTCCAGGGCCAAATATCAGTTCAGGCTGGTCATCAAAAACGTTTACTGAATCTTCGTTCGCAGAAATTTTGAGTAATATGCTGATTTGACTTCTGTAGACATTATGTTTAGCTAATTCTGATAATGGAACAACTATCTTTAGTTTGCCTACTTCTGTCTCTAGATTGCAAGGTTTTTCGGTCTGAGTTCTTGTATTTTGGACAACTGGATTTTCTGCATTTTTATCCTCTTCATGAGTGGATTTATTGGCTGAATTTGCTTTTAAATCGAGTTCTGGAGGCTCTCCTACTTTTCCTTTAGCAGGAATAAAAGTGGTAGGTTGTCTATTAGGAGGTTGATTATCTGATACTGTTAAACACACATGGGTAGCAAGAACAATATGAAAGATAAAACATGCAAGTACGATTTTATTGATAAATGATATATATTTATAGTACATTATGTGACCATTGGGTTTCACATCCCAAGGTCTCTTGGACTCCTTTTGCTCATTCGGCTTCCACACTAACACATTGAGGATTAGGTGTCCAACATTCCCCCCCTTAACCTGAAGGGTTATGTATGAGTCCAAGAAGAGAGCTGTAATACAAAATGTGCAAATATGCATGGCAGCACTAGGATGAATGTGCTATATGAAATGTTGGTATAAAGGGAGGTGGTTTAAGGATGACCACCAACACTGGAATGCTTAGTGAAATTCCCGGAACTCTTCCAAAATTGGAAAGAAGCTGGAGTCTTCTGCTAGAGGAAGTGCTCCTATTGTTTTGAAGAGGGAAACCTTCAACTAATAAAGGGAGGTCTCACCCCACATAAAAGGGAGAACTTCAACCTAAAAAGGGAAGTCTCAACCTGTGATGGTTTAAGGATGACCAACAACTCTGGAATGCTTAATGCAATTCCTGGAACTCTTCCAAAACTGGCAAGAAGCTGGAGTCTTCTTCTAGAGGAAGTGTTCTCAATTTTGTTCCTGGAATTCTTCCAAAACTGGCAAGAAGCTGAAGTCTTCTGCTAGAGGAAGTGTCCCAGATTGCCAACTGAAGGCATGTTCAGGGGCATCTTTGTCTCTAGCTACAACTCTGAAACTGGTGTGGCAGGTTGTGGCTCAGGCTCGCTTGATGTGACTTTGAAGCTTGTAGATGACCATCATTTCCCCCCCTGTCAGATACAAGGTGAGAATATGGAGAAAACTCAACTGCAAGACTGTTCAATACTCTAGAACAAGTTTTGACATGTGTTTGGAATATCTTCTTGGCTATTGATGCCCATTGCCAAGAAGCGATCCATCCAAGATGAATCTTTGTTCTTGCATGACGTTTGTTTTTGAAGCATCTATTTGAAGAATGACTGGTTTTATGACAGTGCTTACATGGATGAAGATCAAAACAATGATCTCAGATGGCCAACTCAGTCACAATGTTGGCATTTTACAATCTGTTGTTGTTGTTGCTGTGGAAGAGGGGCAGAGTCTGGAACAGCTGAAGCTGAACTGTCATAAGGAGCAGGTGCTTTGTCATGAATGAATCCAACGCTTTGAAACTGAATGGGCTTGGCGTAGTCTGGAATATGAAAGGACAAGTCCTTGTCATATCCAAGACCAGTTCTGTCCTTGTTGTGGACAAGCTGTTCCCAAGGTCTGATGGTGGGCTTGGGAAGTGCAGACTGAGTTTCTGCATCTGCATGTACAATTTCTGCTTTATTTGAATGAATTGTAGCATTATTGACTTGCTACTGATGGGTGGTTGTCTCAATGCTCTGAACAAAAACAGGTTTAGAATGATGTCTATTTTGATGTAGCTCTTCTTGTTGTAGCTGTGATTCAAGTTGCAAAAAATCAATCTTTTCTTATGCATTTTGCAAATAAGTTTGAATGTCAAAAAGAGTTTCTTTGTTGACTTTTACCATCCCATCAACAGTGGAATGAATTAGGATATTCAATAACTTTAATGCATCTTCAAGTCTGGCCATTATCTCAATAGATAAACCCTGATATGCAAATGATTTTTTTTTTCCACAATGTTCTCCACGGTGGGTGATTTTCGTAAGTTTATTCACTGTACATTGTTTTTAATGCTTCCACATGTAGTAACAGTCTCCAAATAAACTTATATTATCCAATAGAAAATTAAATGCAACGACCATTAAGTGATAGCTACTACATAATGGACTTTTCTCATTCAAAAAACTTAACTAAACAACGAACAGATTGGAAGATAGAACCTGATAATTAAATGTCAGCGAACACAAATTAGTAGATATGCAATTATCAGTCCCCAAAATGGCACCTCAACATTTTTTTATGATGTACGCTGCCCAGGAAATGGAAGAATAGATTCCCTCTTCACCACAGTCCTTGTATCATGATCAAACCACACTCATTCAACTTCTGAGATAGCATACAGTCCCTTCAATGCAGCTACAACAATAACAGAAGGTGGAATGACGACTTTAGGCCCCGCAGAAAGAACTCCAGAATTCAATAATACACGCAAAGAATACTTTAATCCATGAAGAGGGATGAACCTTCAAGGTTTCAAACCATATAACAGTCCACCACAGAGAGCGTATGTAGAAGAACTAAAGAATATAAGAGCCAACAATATTTTTCATTTATTAGATATGCAATAAAGCTGACCCTTGCTATCACTATCTTCACCACTATTTTGCTTCTCCATAATGCTGGGCATCCTCCTGCAAACAAAAGGAGTTTGACCTCACTGATTTCTCTTTAACAGGTTCCAGAACTGTGAATTCAATACCGTGTGAGTACTCCACCCTGCCCAACAGTCACATGGTATTGATATTCTCATCAACTTCAGTTTCAAGCTTATAGCTTAAAATAGTCCTCCAGTAAAGCTAAGTGTGCACAGTACCAGGTTATATTTCAGTATAAACGAGCCATCAAGTACATGAAAACTCCCGTATGCCAAGCTTAGAGCGTTTCATCTTTCTATTTTCCAGAAGCTAAATGAATCGAGTAGCGATGTTATTTAAACGAAAACTTTCGTATGCCTTTAACCCCAAAGAATCCTAACCATGGTTTCCGTGCTTCAACTTACAAGAAAAACTTCAAAATTGATTAATTTTACGGTCAAACTTCAAAGCTTTAAGCAATTGTGAACCATGGCTCTCGAGGTTTAAGCTTGAAGGAGCTTCAAATTGGATTATTTGGGAAAATTCCGACTACAGACTTCAATCATTTTTGAAATAGTATTCTCGAGCTGCATCAGCTTCAAGAAAGCTTAAAATCACCTTAATCGACAAGTGATCTTCCCTTGTAGATGATTTCAAACGTGTTTGAAGCTTTCACCTTGAAAGGGCTAAATTGTTGCAATCAAAGGTCACCCTTTAATCATTTCTGGATCATCGCTCTCAAAGCTTTACTAGAACCAGCGAAGCTTGAAACCGGCTCAATTTCACGACTTCCTCTTTTAGCAAAACTCTCAACCATGCTCTTCAATCTTTTATCTTCACAAAGGATTGTTTGTAGAGTCAAGCTACTTCCGTCCAGCAATTTCGAACCAGTGCTCTCGAGCCTCCGCAAACCAAGGAATCTTGCAGGGAAAAGCACCTATTGATCTTCAGTATTCAAGCACTTTCAAGCCGTCCATCTGAAGCTTTAATCTTACTCGCGACCTTAAAGCTTCAAAACAGTTTAATTCAAAAATCTTGCATCTCCCACGCATATACAGATTTGGACGGGCACTGAAACAGAGTTTGTCGCAGACGCTTGAAGCGCTCTTGGCGCAACGGAAGGGCGTAGTGCCATACAAGGACGATGAGATCACGATTGTAACGAATTCTTGAACAAGAAAACTCGATTCCAGATTAAGAGAGCCGTGGAATCCATGGTTTTTCAGTGAGTAAACCCACAACGTTAATACTCAAATGCATTCAACTACCATTCAATAATGCATTCAATACCACAGCGTTTCAAACTCATTCAACTACCATTCAACAGCGTTAATATTCAACAGCGTTAATAACACAACAATTCAAACGCATAGGCATATACCATTCAGGTTCAACGCATATACCATTCAAACGTTAAAGCAATACAGGTATCTCTGCGTGGCTCAGCAGATTCAACAGCGTTCAAATGATTCAGCCACAATTAATGCAATATGCATTCAATAAACCAAACGTTGATACTACGGGACAACGTTACGCATACCATTCAATATCGAACCATAACGCATTCAAACCTCGAACATAACGCATTCAACAGGAGCTGGACCTTCATCGATGGTGGCGAATCTCTGCAGTGGCACCGTCAGGCCTCAGCGCTAAAACAGGAAATGACAGTGCTATAATAAATTGACAGTATGGACAGATGTGCAGTGCTGGCAGAGGCAGGTTATTTCAGATCTGAGGGGAATAACGCAGAGTCAGAGGTCAGGTAACGCAGAACTGACATATATATAGAGACCACAAAACAAGTGGCTCAAATTGGAGCAGAACCAGCAATTGCCCGCTCTGATACCATGTTAAACACACATGGGCAGCAAGAACAATATGAAAGATAAAACATGCAAGTACAATTTTTTTTGATAAATGATATATATTTATAGTACATTATGTGACCATTGGGTTTCACATCCCAAGGTCTCTTGGACTCCTTTTGTTCATTCGGCTTCCAGACTAACCCATTGAGGATTAGGTGTCCAACAGATACATCTTCAACGATTGGGTTGTTAGGGTTAGGACCTGTTTTAGAAAGGATATGTGCAGAGGGGTACTGATCTTACCTTTGTTAGGCTTCCTGGTATCTTTCTTTTTATTGGTTTCAGGGATATCTATTCTTCTGCTCCTCAGATTGTATTGTTTGTGGACTTCATAAATGGTTGTATCATATCCCTCCCTAAAGTCAAATGTTTCACCTGATTGAGTTTGGAATGGTTTAAGAATGTGAGCTTCTTGATCCTCTTGGGTCAAGAAAACTTGTTGTTCGTTGTTGAGTCCCATTAAATTAATTTGAGTGTCTTCTGTTGGTTCATCAAAGGTTGAGGCTTCAACATGATTTTCTTGAAATGGGGGCCTAATATTTTGGTCAGGCCCTGTTTTTCCAGTGTTAGGATTTTGGTTCTTCATAAAATTTGGACTTCTCCCAGTATTGCTTGGTTGACCATCCCAAGGGGATTTTCTCTCGATTGTTTCTACTCTATATCCAAGTCTGTCCATTCCTTTAATAATTGCATCTAATTTTTGTTCAAAGTCAGAAGGTTCTTCTTTGAAAGGTGTCCTCCTTTCAGCTCTGGATCTAAATCGTTTAGATATCAGGTTGGCCTCAACACTGACAGCTATACTCTGTATCTCTTCTAAGTTCCGATGGGCTCTTTCCCTGAGTTGGTATGCCATATTAGAATCAAAATCATCAGAGAATTTGATCAAGGCCAAATCTAGAGGAGGTCTAAGATTTTGAGGAATAGCATTGTAGACAGAATTGAATCGGGTACAATAATCTTCGACAGTTTCTTGTGTGCCTCTTCTTAGGTTTTCATACTCTGCTGGATCTTTCTTCTTTTCCCATCTGTTCAAGAAGGTCTGATAAAGAGCTTGTGGGTCATTAATACTATTTCTAGGGAGGGCTCTAAACCATGATCTAACATCTCCAGTTAAACTTTGAACAAATACTTTTATTCTAACATCATCAGCATCAATCTCATAACTTTCAAAATAGTCGATCATCTTCTTGGTATGATGTTGAGCTCTGTAAGTGCCAGTACCTTCAAAATAAGGGATTTTACTTTGATAGTCTTGGGGCATAGCCCCTGGATTGGCAGGTAAGTTTAGGGGAGTATATCGGTTTGCCATGGTTGCAGAAACAGATGTGACAACTGGAGGAACAGGGATAACAATGGGAATGTGTGTTGTGGATGGAGGAGTGGAAGGGGTAGTTTGAGGTGCTAATGGTGAACTTGGAGAAGCTATGGTAATCATAGAAAAGGTTGGTGTTTTTTCAGAGATAAGCTCAGATTGAATGGAGTTCTGAAAATGTCTGTCAAGGTGTGAAGTAACAACTTCAATATGCAAGTTTTCAATGAATATTGGATTTTGAACTTTGTGGGTTAACCCAGATTCTGAAAAAGGTTTCCAACAAAGTGTTTTCAAAGTATTGATGAGAAGGTTTGTCCTCAGGGTAGATCGACCTCACAGGATAGGATTTTGACCTGTAAAGAGGCCGAGAACTAGCAGAATTTTCTTGGCTCTCTTGTTTTCTAAGAATCCTAGGAATCAGATTAGGATTTTCAAACACAGGTGGGGGATTAGGATTAGGGTTTGATATGGTGTAATGAATCTTTTCTGAAGCCAGTTTCTAGGTGTGTTTTTGGTTTTTTCTTAAAACAGATTTAACAATACAACTTTAACAGTCTTTTCTAGGAGGTTTTGCATGTGGGAGTTTTGAAATTTCCTAAAGACTTTTTGAAAAGAGGGACTGATCAAGTATTTGAAACCAACTGTCCAATCCATCAGCTAGACCGGAGATAGACTGAAGCAGCATTCATTTACTTCTGCAATTGCAAAGCAAAAGCATTTCAAAGGCTACCTGGCTAACTTCAAGCTCCGTCTATAGCATATATAGAAAACAGTAGTAACAAACAATTATTCAGGTCCCCAGTGGAGTCGCCAATGATGTTATCACTCAGGTTTTCCCCAAAGTTGTAAGAAAGGGAAGGATGCCGAGGTAACCACACACCAATATTTTAGACACAGAATCTAGCCAATCTATATCTAGATAGAGCTCTCTCTTTATGATTTAGCTTTGTTTTAAAAAGTATTAGGCTAGTTATGAAGTTCAAGGGTTTTTGTTTGAGTTTGGGTGGTGAGATTCAATAGAACAGAGAGGGAAGATAGAGTAGTTCAGTCCATTGGGCCAATGGAGTCAAAGAAGATGGCTTTCTGGATTTGGTTTCTCAACAGAGGATGGCTTCACAGAGCAAGGTAGTCAAACAGAGAACAAATCAAGGATTGAAATAGATGGAATGGGCTCAAATGGATGAAGGGTAGTTAAGAATCCTTCAACTTATTGAAAGAGGGAAAATGGATGATTATTGATAAGGAGCAGTTAGGAATTCTTTAGCAAATAATCAATGTGAAAGAATCAGGAAACAGGAGGATTTAAGAGTTAACTGTTTATACTAATTCTGAAGAAAAGACAGAGAATAATAAAGACTGAAAACAGAGTGCAATCAACCATATTTTGAAATTAACCTTTTCTTTATCATTCAGATTTATGAGACACAGATGATATAATAAACAACAAAACTATAAAACACAAGATATAGAGGACTTATTGCCATTGGTCTAGAGGTTGATTCAAGAATTCCGTGACAAGTCCTCTGCTTCAATTCTTCATCCAGTAGGCCATGCAACAGTTTGATTTCCAACAACTCTTTATTCCAAAGATTGAGTATTACAGTAGAGTCTAGGAATCCACACACCACCAACTACCCCCAAACTCTAATGGAGGGGGTATTTATACTACGAATTTGTACAATAAATATCTCATTACAGATGTGAGATAATATCTAAGATGACTAATAATAATTTATAAGTAAAATAGAAATAGCTAACTTATGTTGTGCTAGAGGCAGGCCTTTAGGGTTTGGCTTGCAGCTGTCCTCTGTAGTATCTCTGCGCTGACTGTCTGTCTTAACTGTGCTCTTTAATTTTGATCAGCCTCATTTAATTTTGCTCTAACACCTTTATCGCTGATCTGATACTCTTTAACGCTAAACTGATACTCTTTAAGTGTGTTTTGACTTCTGCTCACTGCTGTATAACTATGGAAAAACACCTGTTTTTGGGATACTAGAGGTTGTTCTGCACCTTCCAATTCCTTTCCTTTGGATCTTTCTGTGGCTGGTATGCTAACTTCCTGCGGAGTTTCGCTGAGAAGTCCTGGAAATTGATGCGCTAATAGCCATGTATTGAGAAAATTCACAGGTACATGTGTCAAAAGAGGAGGAAACTGTATACCGGAGGGTTGGTTGACAAGTGGAGGAGCTCATCGATGGAGCCTTTTCTAGTCCAGAGGCAGTCGAGAATGAACTGCGAACTCAGTAGATATCATGCCCGGGGCGCTGTTTGCAGAAAAATATAACAAAAATGACTTTTTTCCTTTTTATTTGACTAAATGAAGTTTTGGCGGGAATTTTTGTTTTGAAGGATGGATGATGTCAGCGGGAGCACGGGGAAGATGACATGGCGGTGACGTGGTGGAGGTCGTAAGCAGTAGGGAGGACGACGTCAGGAAAGGGTGACTTGGCGGGTGACGTCAGGGGGGGGGGGGGGGGGGGGCGGTGGTAAGCCGTTTTGCCCTCACCACTTCTAGGGTTGGGCGGTTTTTGGTGGAGGGCAAGCAATCATAGCGGGAGCACGATGAGTGGCAGAGGTAAGGTGGTAAAACCACCGGCCTCCCACGAGTTAATGTTTGGCGATGGAGGGGGTCGCGATATTGAATGCGGATCATTGAATGATCAAGCATAGATCGGACGACAGACGGCACATGGAGATGGCAGGAATATAACTTGCGGGGGGCCAAAACAATAAATTGTATTTTTTTAATGTTTTGGGCACGTTTTGATTGGTCGGGGGGTTAGTTATTAATCCACCCAGGTGGTTAATTAATCCTTTGTATGTGCGGCAGGCATGTTATTAATAGGTTTCAAATAAACCATTAATCCCTGTTTAAAATGGTGCTATGGTCGTATTTCGACCAGGGGCGGGGATATATTAAAAATTGGGGTTTTCTAATGTATTTATATAATATAGGATGGGTAACATTTACATGGGAATTATATAATAAAAGTTAAAAAATTAATATGACTTGAACTGAGCGCTAAGTTATAAAAATAATTCAATTTTTGTAGTTAAACTTAGGCTAGAGCTGAAAAAGGTTTTCATGGAGAATACTTGCCGTTTTCCTAAGTAAAATGGGGTTTTTACTTAGGCAATCATTTATGAGATGGAAAAAGTGGGTTGTGAGTGATATTAAGCAGATCTTAATACCTTTAGGGGGGAAATTAGCGAATGATTTAGGGAAAAATATGAAGGGGAGTTAGTGAATGAAACCTTGCCTCGCTTGTGCTGCTCCAAGTATAATATCCGCCATGTACTTCTGATAGAGGTAAGATAAACACATTGAGAGGCAAAATCTATCACAAGTGTCATTCTGCAACACCAATCTACCTACCCTGCCTACTTTGCCTAACATTTTTTCTTCTTTCTTCGGGTGCACTTGGACTAGCAAACCCTCATCAACTTTCTTTTCTTTTCATGGCAAGCCTATCTAAGTCTACACTTATTACTTCAAGGGCTTAGATTAGACTTTTGAGCTCCTTTGCTTCTCTACCTATCTACTTATCTGCCAAGATTAAACAGTTTGGTCAGATTTTTATTCTCTATCTCTAAAACATGAAATTCAAACATGAACTAGCCAAGATTGAACTGTTTGGCCATTCATCAATTGTGGCATAAATGAACAAACTGCACACAATGCTTTATTTACAGAAAATGAAAAAGTAGTGGCATTTTGGACTTGCACACTTTCCTGGTCTTTCTTGTTTGGGGTTCATTTCTTTCACTTTTTTGACCATTTTATTCTTTCTACCCTTTGATTTTTCTTTTAGGGCATACCCTCTTTAAATTGTTTAAATCTTTTGATTTTTTGATAATATGGAAAACCTTTGCAACAAGGAAAGGGATGAACATATTACAGAGCTCAACCAGTCAATCATGAATATGACACCTATTGGTATAGGAGTATAACAGTTGCCACATGGGGGGAGGCCCAAAGGGGACCATACAAACATGAGTAAAAATGGTTAATCATGACAAAAATCAACACATGGGTCGACCAGTGCAAAGGTAAAATGGTACCAAAATACAGGCGGCTCATATGAAGAAATTCAATTTTAAGTTGTGGTAAGATGAGACCTTGTGGAAAAAATGGCTTCATCATGAAGTGTCAAATTACCAAAAACAAAGAGAGACCCATCCTAGAATTTGGTGAGGTATTTCTAATGGTGCTAATGATTCGCCAAACTAAGCTATGATTTCGTCGCAACGGGCGATGAAAAAACTAGTTTTTTTCCTATAAAAGGGCTTCTTTCCCCCAAATCAAATTCATTTGAATAGGGATCTATTGGAGAATTTGGAGAGGAGAAGAAGGCCCTAAATATTGTGGAGATCGTAGTGGAAAAATTGACCATCATAATTGGGATTTGTAACAGCCCTGGTAAAAATTCCATGTAATAAAGTAAATAAACGCAAAATAAGACCATGTCTAAGGGAAATGTATTCCAAGATGAATGTTGGGAAAGGATATCCTGGTGGGCATCATTGGATGTGTGTTAATGGCTAAGGAAATTGGCAAAGGCAAAGGAAAAGAATTAAAAGGAAAAAATGTATTTTTGGCACATTTATTTATTAAAATAAAGGAAATTAGGAGAAAATTCAGGTGAAAGGTCACAGGTTGCATGTGAGGAGGAAAATGAAAACATTAGAGGGCTCATTAATAAAAAGGCTTATGAGGATCAGTTGGCAGGCTTAGTCAGTGTAACCTTTTGTCAGTTCAAGTTTGGAGCTCTCTCAATATTCTCTCTCTCTCATACTCTTGGTCACTTAGATTTTTCTTGGAGCACTCTATCTTTGGATCAAGGAAGGAAAAGCAAACAAAGGGAAAGGAAGGAAAGAAAGGATCAAGGAAAGGAAAGAAGGATCTAGCAACTTCAACAAGAATACTTGCAGGTAACCTTTTGCATGTGTGATTTCCTAGCTAGTTTGGACATGCATGGATTTGCATGTTGGTGTATGGTTCTCTTGTTGTTGATGGCATGGTTTTGTCGGGTTATGAAAGTGGTTTTCAGCCTAGCCTTGCCTTTTTCCGAATGCCATGGTATGTTGGGATGTTTATCTCGGTTTTGAGATTTGGTTTGCCGAATGGATTTCGAAATCCGGGGCAGAGTTGGTCTCAAGTTTCATTCCCAAAGGCCTATGAATCCCTTGATCGGTTTTGGAGGGATTCATGGTAAAGCCTGAGGGAGAAGTCTCAGTTTAGGGCCTAGTGATCCGGTTTTGGATTGCAGTAAAGCCTGAGAGACTAGTCTTGGTTTAGGGCCTAGTGACTTGGGATTGGATTGCGATAAATCCTGAGAGAAAAGGAGATGGAAAATTCCTCAAGGATAGTGATGGATCTCGGATGGCATTCCAAGTTCGGCTCGGTTGTGATTGGAGCACCAGTTTTGGTGTGATCACAGTTTTGTGAGGGTGGAGGTGGTTTAACCTCTATTTTCCCTTGGTTTTTCTTTGAGATCCCAAATTCATGCTTGGAATATGGCACGAGGGTGACTGGCTAAAAGAAATATTTGGTTTAGCAATGTCTATGGTCGGGTAGTACGTGGAAGTCTCGAACCTATTCCGATTTGCCTATGATTAATAAAATCTTAGCTATCTTACTTTTTCACTGATTTATATGTGGATTTAATCTCTATCTTATCTCTGATATTTACATGGTTTTATGCTGGTTATAGGCATGGTTAAATGACTAGGTCATGTCATGGTTATTTCATGTATTTACTTGTAATTGTTAATGGATGGATGCAAGACCTAATTGGTGGTGTAGTAGTTCAATGGAGAAAGAGGTGATCCTTCTCGTTATGTTTCTTAAGTTGTTTGATTCATTTATGCTCTGTCTTGTATCCTAGACCTACAGGTTGCATTGATGCCAAGTGTTTGAAAGAATTTCAATCCCAGTTGGGGATGCTTAGGCCTAGTCCTGAGGTTGATTTTGATTGATCATCATTTCTATCATGTCTTTGATGGATTCGAAAGGTTGTAGCAAGTTCTAGGTAGAGGTCAGGATTCTAGGCTGGAAAAGTGGTTCAAATATCGGGGTCGCTGGCACAAAACTGGAAATTTTGGTCCATGGTCACTGGCAGGCAGGTCTGTGAGAGTGAATTTAGGTTGTTGGTCGCTCCCTTTCCCATATCATGAGAGAAAATATGGCCTAAGGAATCCATAACAACAGTGGTAACCGGGGACATGCTATCTGAGTGGCTGAATTGTCTCCTGAGGGTTTTGTTGATGATGTTGGATGATTGTGTGTGATGTTCTGTCGATTCCATTTCCTTAAGGTCACCAAGGATATTGAATCCATTATAGTAACCTCTCTAGTCTCATGTTTACCCTAGTTGGCATGGTTACTTTGGGTGAACCTGGGAGGAGGGGGTTACAGAGCGGTATCAAAGCATGGTTCACCCCTTGGACTGGATGGGCGATGTGGGTTGGTCATGCATGCATGTCAGTTGCATGTATGTCTCTTACACTTGCATTCCATGTGCTTGTTGCATTACATCATGTTGATCATGGTTGTAGTAAGGTTGTCATGAGTAACTTGATGTGATTTTGTGGAATGCATCATCGGAAGTATATGATTGGTTTCATATGGTCATATGTCACTTACATGTTGTTTATATGTCGTTTGATTACATCCTTGTATGTTAGGTTGCCTTCTTGGTTGTTTGATTACATGTATCAGTCTTGTAGCTTAATTACAAGAATTGATCACTTATGCTCAACTACATGTGTTCATGCATATGTGTAGTTGATTAGGCATTGCTTATGCATGTTGATGGTTTCATGTGGCAATGTGTGCAATGGAGTAATGATTGTTTTCATGCATGAGGTCCTAGTTTGCGAAGTTGATATGGTCATGCATTGATGACTAGACTCTATCCAGAATGAGGTGTATATGGTTTGGTACTCAAATTTTATATGTCTATATGCAGTTGTCATGCATGAATGGTCTTGGTTATAGTTATGCATGAATAGTAGGTCAAACATGCCTTGTGAAGTCATGGTATTCAATTTATGTCATCAGGGTGATATTTGTATGTTATGATGCTAATGTGTTGGTTGATATAGAGAAGGGGATGCAATTCATCATAATGAGGTTGCAGCATTAGGCGTTGGGGTAAGAGAAGATTGTCATACATGTATTGTATGTTGACATGCAGGTATGTAAGTTAAGAATTACTATATGCATTAGGTTTATGTACATGTCTTTTGATGTTAGGATGACATTCATGATAGATGTTAGTTGATTAGTGTAGTTATATGCACATGTGTCAGATAGTCAAGAATGATAATAACGTGTAGTTGTATGCATTGCTATTGTTGTTTTATATTAGATAACCTGATGATTATGTTATAGGTTGTTGATGAGAATGATAGGTTAACTTCTTATTGTTATATGCTAGTAACTTGATAATTAGGGTTATTACATCAAGATCTTGATGTTATATGTATCATGCTAAATTGGATTGACCTATGTAGGTGGTTAGGGATATGACATTCAGGTATGATTTGACTTATCATGTTGCATTATGTGGTACTAATCTAGACTGATCATACATATGTGATTGCTATATATAAATCATAATTTTTTATGAGTTAGGATGTGAACATGTTGGTTAGTGATTGTTATGGATATCATGATCTTATTTATGTTTAAGTTGATGTGTTGAGAAGTTATATCATGCTAACTAGCTTGATTGTGTAGACAAGATAGCCTCCCCTGAGATACAGTGATGTACGAGTTTGCTTATGTCGTATATTTGGTGCTTTACTGTTTGATTATGTCGTCTAGTTAATTTTTTAACATGGTATGTTTGCAAGCTGGTGGAATGTTTGATGAATTGCATAATATGAGTATGTGTTCCAATGATCTTGTTTTAAGATGATTGTACTAACACATATGTGTTAAGACATGTTATAGGTACTTGAATGTAGTTGATAGTTGTAGCATTGTGTCTAACGACTATGAGTTGACTATGAGTTATGACATGATTGTTAGTCTTGGTAAAGGTTATTTCAATTGATAGATATGATTGTTTTGATATTTGGAACATGTGGTTAACATGTCTGAGCAGATGCAGAAAACATGCTTGGTATTTGTGTGACAAGGTAATAATTAATGTGTTTATATAACTAACAGTTGGGTGATGTGATAGCACATAGTAAGCCTCAATTGCAGCAAGGTAAAGAGGTAAAAGAAAGCAATTGGGAAAGAATTTCTTTGGCCATGTTTGGAAACCCTAATTCCAAACAAATGAGTGCTTTGCATATAGGGAGTCTTCTTAACCTTTATTTTGGTTGACATTATGTGGATATGTGCTAGATTCATGAACATATACTTGACATGTATATTAGTTGGTCACTAGTTACAGGTGGATCTATCAAGATAATTGGAGTCCCTTCGAACATCGCACAGAGGTGTTTAGCTATAAGGAAACGTGCTTGGCACAACAAGGTAATGTAATTGGTGTATTTCTATGTTTATTTATGCACTGACAATTATGTGTTTATGGCAGTATGATGCAGGGAGTTGCATGAACACATAGTTCCCAAGGAAAGCTCAACTAGAGGTTGCCATGAACTTGCTGCATCATACTGCCATGAAAATTTGAAAAATTCTCTGGTTGAGCTTTCCTTGGGAACCATGGGGATTGAGTCACGGTGTTTGTTGTTAGTTTGGTGCTTTTGTTATTTTGAAATTGTTGCACTTGATTTGTGATTTTGTGTGTGTCTGGTGCATAGCTATGCCACTTTATTGTGGTGGCATGTTGTTATTGGTTTTCATGGTTTTCTTCTTATTTGTTTCTTGGATTGCCTTTTATGTTTGAGTCTTGCAAATTGTTTGGGAAAGAGGAAAGTTAATGGAGCTCTCAGAGAGATGTGTGGTACACAACAAATGATGTAAGACATGGAAAAAGCTCTATGCAAGAGTAAGCACAATGGAAGGTAATATTATGACAATTAGTTAGATTGGTTCAGTCCATGGGTGTAAATGGACAATGGTAGTGTAGCCATGGGAAAGGTAATCAAGGAAGGTGAAGTAAATGGGTCTAAGGTGTCAGAAGCCTTGGCTATGTTGGGGACGATTGTTCTCAATGTTGTGCATGAATAAGGAAGTTCTCTTAACCTATACCTTATGTTATCTTGTTATTATTTCATGATCATGATTATGTTGATCTTTATATATGTATACATGTATGTATGTCGTTGCCTGGCAAGATGATGATTTTTTTATGCTAATGATTATATATATATGTATGTATGTATCTATGTTGCTTTCTGACAGGGTTGTCAAGGATCGTTCTGGTGGAGGAATGATTTCTTATGCAGGTGAATGGCATGAAGAGATTCCTAGTTCATGAGAAATCAAGTGGGAAGAGTAGTCAAGAAAAATATAGGAGGTCAATATCATATGGATACAAATCGATATTGTATAATTGTATTATGCCTATGTTTATTTTATGATAGGTAATGTGGAAGGATACATCAGGGAAATGAAAGTAGTGTGGTCTATGACATAGATAAGGCATTGGGAGAAAGGTTTCTTGGTAGAGACAGTGTACTTTTAGATGTGAGGTACCATTGTCGTATATGTTGTACATGTTGCATCTATGATGTTGTGCACATGCGGTATTGTGTATACATAGCATGTGTACATGTTATTTATGACATGTTATTTACATGATGGTGCATATAGTGTTGTGTGAATATTTCATATGAAGTGTTGGGTATAGATGGTGTTATGTACATGATGGATATACAGCGTTGTGTGCATATGGTGTTGTGCACATGTTGGATATGCAGTGTTGCGTACAGATGATGTTATGTACATGTTGGATATGCAGTGCTATGCACATATGGTGCTCTATGCATGTTGTACATATGGTGCTATGTACATATGGTGTTGTGTGCATGATTGTACAAGTGGCGTTGTGAGCATGTGGTGCCATTTACATGTTGTACATGTGGTGTTTGTGCATGTGGTGTTTTGTACATGCCATGCATGTAATGCAGTGTACATATGGTGTCGCGTACATTTCGTATGTGCGATACTGTGCACATGTGGTATTGTGTACACATTGTATAGTGGTGCAGTGTACATGTGGCATTGTGTACACATTGCGTAGGTGGTGCCATGTACATGTGATGTTGTGCACACATTGTGCAGGTGGTTGGAGTGTACAGGTGGTACATATGGTATTGGTGTAGATGCATGTATTGCATGGTGTTGTATGACGTGTGTAGTTTTTGTTGGATTGATGGGGCTTGGACCTAGGTTCGGAGTTAGCTACGCTAACCAATAAAACCCTACACTATCGTCCCTTTCGGAAACAAACTACGTAGCGCAGGTTGCACTCTCACCTGAGGCAGTATTGGGGGATGCTAGAACCAGGTTTCTGAATCTAGAGGGCTATGTGATGTGTTTTATGCAGATCTAGGGCTTTATCTTGACCTTTGCAAACCCTAACCCTTGAAACCCAGAACTTATGGTAAATAAAAGTTAATAGATTTTTGTTCTTCATTAATTGCGCTAAACATGCATAACATCATACAAATTTGAAGATCTACATCTTCACGAATCTATTAAGTACTTTTCTTGATTAAATGCATTCAACATATCATAAATACAACAACTTAAAAATTAAACAGTAATACACATATATCACTTCAAAAGATGTTTGTATTATGCTTCAGATTCTCAATTACAAACACTTTCCAGCCTTGCGCACAAAGCTACAGGGGCCTGTGCACTTAGCTATGGACTTACCAAGGTCTTCGCGCACACAACTACAGGAGCCTTCCCATTTGCCCAAGTACAAAATAGATAAATTCAGACTCAACTCATGCACTTCCTACTTAGCTTACCTATGACTCTTCCTTTTATACTCTTCCTTCATTACAATACCATGGTCCGTGAACCATGGGTGGGTCTCAAAACAACTTGAATTTATCAAACTAAGGGGCTTTGACTTATATTTACCTATGCTACTCGCACTTCTCTCCTCAAAATGCGAAGACTTTACAATATCTTTACAAACTTAACAAAACTTTAACAAAATCTGACCTAGGGGACCCTGCCCCAACATGATCCCAACACAAAGTTGTGACTTTTCCCGAGTCACTATGCTAGTGTTCCCTCAACCTTTGCTTCCAAGCCACTAAATTCAATCTTTAATGCTTGAATATCTGTTGTTCCCTACGCGGTGACCTGGCGAACTTCTTCAACCAAATTCTTCGTTGTTGGACCTTCGATTGCAAGGCCCATGGTCCTTTGTTTTCTTTGAAGGACCTTTAGCTTTCCCTCGATGATCTGAGACAACAAGCTTGCCTCATAAACCCACGTTTTTTTTCACACTATAATGATTCACACTTTTCTGCGTAGCTCATCGATCTATGCCTACAGAGTTTTTCCTTCCCGAAGTCTCACGAACCTTTACATAGGTGTAAGGGTCCACGCTGTCACTCAGATCTCATCAAACTACAGTTTTCTATTTCATATATGCACTTCGATCTTCTGTAAGTGCGGTTCCTCCTCCAGTGAGGCCCACATTTCCATTGTTTGGTCAAACAATTGGCTACAGTCCTTGACTATAATGGCCAGAGTTTTTATATCAGATTTAATGGTAGCTTCGCACTGCTCTCTAACCTCCAGAGGTGTGGTTGGCTACAGCTTCATTTGAAGCTTTGAAATCTACAGTTGTAGCTCAAACCGCACCTTTCTAATTTCCTCCTTGGATTCCTTCAATGCAGCAACTAACTTGTGAATTTTCTCCGTAGAGGCTACCTCGGCTGGAATTTGGAGGTCAGGGAGTTCGCTGCATACTTGGGTAAGGGCTGCCTCTAGCTACTGATTGTGTTGCATCACCTCATCATGGGCCTACAAGGCTTGTGCTTTCTTTGCAAAAATATGTTGATTGTTAGTATTTACTTCTTTGATAATCAACAAAAATATCTTCTCTCAGACGTAGAGCTCATCTAAAAGTCCTTGGTGCAGCTTGTGCAAGGTCTGGATAGGTAGTGTTGCAATGTTGATACTTATGTTGGTCATATGCAGTAGCCTGGCCCAATCCTCAATTGTTTCGACATGCAATGAACCCTCTGGAAACATCACTACATAGAGGTATGTAGTCAGTTCTTCCTTTGATGTCTTGCTCACCTGACTTGCGCTCACTTGACCTGTGCTCACTTGGACCACACTCACCTAGATCACTCCTGTCTAGACCTACAATTCCTTCAGGCCCTGTTGGACTTTGTCCAGTACCTGCTTGTACTGGTCCTCGATGTGCCCCCATATGTTTTCAGTTGTGGAGTGGACAACATTACCTATCTCATCAAGGTCCCCCTCTGTGAGGACCAATGGTTCAGATGTCGCAGACTTATCAGACTTCTATTTCTTGTGTAAACCTGTCGAACTATGCTTCTATCTCTTCCTGATCCTAAAGGGGGACTCTAAGTCCTCTGATCCAACATAGGGGTCTACACCCCCTTCCTCTTCATCTGCGGTTTCTACTTCAAAATATATGTGCTCTGTATTAGGCTCTTTGAGGTCAATGGTGACCTGTGTTGTTTCTTCCTGTGCATATTTTTCCTTATGTGCTTCCTTCTCTTTCTTAGAAGCCTTCTATGCTTCTTTATTTTTGTCTTTCTTAGCCTCTATTGCAGCTGTTGTTTTCCTTGTTTCTACTTCTATGGCCTTACTTGTTCCTGTGGCTTCGCCAGATGGGCTGAGACAATTGCCCGACCATTTGGTGATGACCCCCATAATATCCTCCTCCATGGCTAAATAAGGAAACTTGTTCCATGTTCCTATCGCATCCTTCTTCGTGCACATGAACAAATTTTGAAAATATGCTTTGAAGTCTGCTAGATCTTTATACTGCACATATAGAGCGGGTGACAATTGTGGCCGTTAGTTAATCACCATGCACAGGTCCATCTTGGCCAGGACCAAAAAAAATATATTCTCCATCACCCTTGTGGGCTCCTTGGAGGTCCACAGTGAACTGTACCGTGTAGCTTCACAAACATCAGGATCCACTACGGGGAACTGCAACTCATCCAGTGTGCGTCATGCAACCAGTGCAATCAGAAATAACAACTAGGCATAGTGGAATGCCTTGCCCTCCTCCTAGTCTTTGCGGTAATCCTCCAAGAATTATTTACACAAATATCCCACCCAGTTGTTTAGGATGCCCTTGCTGCACTGCACAACTAAGGAAACAACTCGGGCGAGCACTTCATCTACATGTCACTTTCTCATTATTTTTCCTGCCAAAATGGAAGTAGCAAACCTCATGGCTTCGTCGGATATGGAGCTAACAACGTAGCCTCAGGAATTCTTCACTAACCCAAAGTCGCTCTTCATCTGGTTCGCCAACTTCTTTTCCTGCGAGTTTCCCAAAAAGGTATCATCTGGGTTTGCACCTTGATAGGGGAGCGCAGTGATCCTCCTGATCAACATCTCATCAATGGGGATCGGTGTCCCCAACAATAGACACCCATCGTGCACCAATGCCAACAATTGGCACACACAAATCGTTTTGATATTACTTCACCCAAAATGAGGCACATAAAGCATGTTTAACAGACTCACGCGTTGGATTCCGACCACCCAATTTATTGGCTCTACCCTTGTGACTCCTGCTTCTTCATAATATACATATCTTTAATAATTGTTGGGCTGAAATTGAGGGTACTTTGCGAAATCATTCAAATCCAAGTCCTCCATCTTCAAATATAGTACCCGGGCCAACAACTCACCCTCTATGGGTACATGCTTTGGTAATAGCAGAGTGAATACCTTATATTTTAATGCATCTAGGTCCTTAGAGACCTTGGATGTTGGCTGCCTTGGTGGCATGTAAGGAGGCAGTCTAGAAATAGGCTCAACTTCTTCTGCAAGGATATCTTCCAAACCCTCAATTGAAGCATTTGTTGGCTTGATGGGGCTTGGACCCAAGTTCAGAGTTAGCTGCACTAACCAACAAAATCCTACAATATTGGCCATTTCAGCAACAACCCACATAACACAGGCCGCAGTCTCACTCGAGGCAATATTGGGGGATGCTAGAACTAGGTTTCTGCATCAAGAGGGCTATGTGAAGTGTTTTCTGTAGATCTAAGGCTTTATCTTGACCTTCGCGAACCCTAACCATTGAAACCCATAACTTACAGTAAATAAAAGTTAACAAATTTATGTCCTTTGCTGATTGCACTAAACATGCATAACATCATACAAATAAGCAGATCTATGTCTTCACAAATCTATTAAGTACTTTTCCTGATTAAATGCATTCAACAGATCATAAATACAACAACTTTAAATTAAACAGTAATACATAGATATCACTTCAAAATATGTGTTTATTATGCTTCAGATTCTCAGTTACAAACTCTTTCCAACCCTACACACACAACTGCACGGGCTTGCGCACTCAGCTGTGGACTTACCAAGGTCTCCACACACACAGCTGCAGGATCCTTCCCCTTCGCCCAGGTACATAATAGACCAATTTAGACTCAACTCATGCACTTCCTACTTAGCTTACCTATGACTCTTCCTTCATTACAATACCGTTAGAGCCTAGATTTGCCTCAGGCTGAAAAGACAAGGTTCTAGGTCCACATCAAACCACGCTCAGCCTCATAGCTAGCCCTACAAGGACAGGAGAGGGCTCTCTCCGGGTTGATCTCGGCAAAAGACAAGCGATGGGGCTCGAGATGACTGATTTAGCAACTAATTTTAGGCTAGGTATTAAGTGCAAAGGATTTGATTTGAGTTTTTGAGGGTTTTGTGTTGGAAACAGGGAAAGGAAAATTGGGCTCGGGGATGAGGCACAGTTTCTACAGAGTTCTGATTGGGGCAAGGAAGGCAATCGTTTTGATGCTTTAAATTGAGTGAATGGATATATCAGACTGGTGAGGAGCTAAGGAGAGCAAGAGAGTCTCAAGAATTCTCCTTAAATAGATGAAAACATGGAAATTTAAACAAATTCAAAGGAAGAGCATAACAGTTAATGGATTCCACCTTAATCACTCATTTGTTCAAATTCAGAAGAAAAGAGAGGAAAATGATACACATAACACTAATGAACTTACAATTACTTAGAGAAGCACACCATCAAAACATAAAGCCACATGGATCCCAAACAGTGCTGCAAAACCCTGGTCTTTCCTTAGCCAAAAATGCAGAGATAAAATGTACAATGATATGCCAAAGCAATCCCAAGTGTCCAACCCTGAAAATGACTTAGGAATTACATGATATAGACTAGCCCAACCCATTCCCTTGCCTCTAGGGGTCGAGCTCATCATTCTAGGAGCTGTTTCAACCAATTCTAAACAAAGCACTAAAATCTAGGCAATCAAAACAACTTGCCTCTATAAGGTAGGAAACTGATTCATTCATTAAATTTTCACTTTTTGGTGAATGAATCCTCTAGAACAAGTAAATAAGTGCCAAAATTACATCATGTTCATCCAATTACATCAAGATAGATCAAAAATTACATCACAAAGAAAAACTAGTCAAACTGGCCGAATTTCTGAGCTAGAAGGTGAAAAATTGAGCAAAAATCCTCTATGCGCCGCGCCAAAATCTGTATGCATCGTGCCACTTTGAGGCTGAGTTTGAGGCACTTCCTGAAGTCCAAATTGAGCCCAAGTGTGCTTGTTGGAAAGCCCTACCTGTCTACTTTCCAACCCAAGTGTAATTTCGGAATTTGGATGTCATTTGCCCCTCCAAAACTTCAATCTCCCAAGTCTGCTTTCTGTGTATCAAAATAGGGGCAGAGAGATCATTTTTTGAGTGTTTTTGACCTCCTGGGGACTCAAAACTTGCCCAAACTTCTTGGCCATGCAATATAAGTCATGATTTTTCATTCCAAATCCAAAAATACAAACTTTTTGTAGTTTGGAGCTCCCTAGAAAAAGCGCGCGCCAGGTGGCGCAGCACACAGGGAGAAAAACCCTGTTTTTTGTACAAAAAATTTCCAAAATGTAAAAAATGCCCCAAATTTCTTGAAATTTGGGCTGGATCTTCTTCATTAAGTGTTATGCTGGGCTAAAGAGGCTTCGGCTAGTATCTGAAGATGATCAAGCTCCCTTTGCCTCTTTTTCTTCCTTATTGCCTTCCTCAATTTTGCCTTTAAATTCCTGATTCGGGCCTTGCAGACCTTGTTTCGTGCCATGTAGTGGAAAGCCATGTGTCTCAGCAATGCATGATCCTTATCGGCCTTGTCCAATAGTCTCTCTAAGTGAATGTTAACTCTCTCGAGATTAGCCTCCCGATCCTGATTAATCTCTTTCTCCAATGACGTGAGCTCAATTCTTCTCATTTGTGCAGCGTGGTGATTCTCGCGGATGTTCCATAGCTCCATGATTGCTTTCTGATCTTCAAGCTGTTTGTTCCTCTGCTCCAAATATTTCATGGTCCACTTAGCTCTCTCCAAGTCAAGGGATAAGGCTTGGATCTCTGTTTGCTACTCCTGGATGATCTCCCTAAGCTTGGCACTTTGTGGGCCCGTATCTGTATCATCATCATGAATGAGAATGAAGTCGGTCTCTCTTTCACCTGAAGGCTCACCTAAAGGCCCCTCATCCTGCATTGGCCTCTTACCTTTGTCCTATACCTGTGATGCTGATGGAGGAAGCGAGGCCCCTTCCACCCCGGGTGGAGATAACACTCACTTTGCTGTTGCAAACAAATGTCTGGTACCTCTCTGATATGTGATGAATACCGGCACACTAGCGGTCTCATGGCACTCATACTGATGAGAAGGTCCACCTTCATGCTTAACCTCTGATAATCCCTGTGAAGCTCTGAAGAAGTCACGGGAGATGAAATCATCCCAAGTGATGCCCTGTAATTCAAGCTGATGAACCACCAAAATCTTAATAAGAGCAAAATGATAGACATTGTTAAGTTGCTGCTGTGGGGTTTTATGCTGCACAAGGGTGGTCATACTCTCTATGTTCCGGCAAATGAAATACCGAATGTTCATCATCTGTACCCTGGTGAAATGCATGAGCAATGTGATGTGATAAGCATAGAGATGAGAGAACCATCCCTCGCGGCTGAAATATTTCATGATCAATTTCATTAGTGGAGTGTATTCATCTTTCAGATATCGGAATGGGAACACTCTTTTGAGCTCCCTAAAGAAACCGGTTTTAGTGTATGGCTCATAATGCTGCCGGTCAATCTTCTTCTTCTTGTTCCATGGTTCACCAATGTTCGGTATGCCGGTTTCTAATGAGACAGATTCTGGTGTAAGTGTGAAGGTGACACCAGCTAAGATAGCTTGATCTCCATGTAAGTGCAGCACAAAAAGACGAGCCAACTCATGATGAAATTGGACACTAGCCACCTTTTGACAAAACTCATAGCATGACTGATGCTGAAAACAAAACATGGCAAGAGGGCAGGCCTGCAATTCTATAATGGTGGTCGTTTCTTCCCTAACATGTCTGCCACCTTTATGAGGCCTCCGGGGTGCCTGTTCTTCCAAGGGTGAGTCACTTTGCGTTTCCACTTCATAGTCGGATGAATGCTCAGATGTCATGACTGTTGTTTTTCAAACTACCTTGAAGATAGAGATGCTGGTGTATGAAAACTATTTAGACTGCTCTTTTAGTAATGTGTGCCAACTCTACCACCAAAGGGGAAAACCAATGAAATCGGGACTGTTAGGAAAGGGAGATAATATCAAGGGATTAGGAATTATTGGGAGAGATTTTTGTTTTAGAAAATATGGGAGGGGGTTTAGGAATTAGGTGCTGGAATAGGGTTTTAAGGTTTTTCACATTTGACAGTTTTGGGAAAGGGAATTTAGGATAGGGGTTTAATAACTTTAGGGGATGGGGAACAATGGGGTCAAGGAACAAAGGGAATTAAGGAAAAAAGAAATAATGGAAAAGAGTAACCTTGGTGGCGAACATGTTTTGAAACCCTAGGCAACAATTTAGATGTGAGGCATTCAAAATGATAGGGTTTGATTGTTTATTTGGAAGCTCAACACATCAACCATAACATACACCATAAACTTGAATGTTGAACAGTGAAGAAGGAACTCAACCTACTTGAATTCAAAAGAAAATGGCACGATTTTGGCATTTGGAGGACGTTCTGGAAATTTTGGGCCAAACAGCTGAGTGCGCCGCGCCGCTCACCCAACGCGCCGCGCCGTCCTAGTGCGCCGCGCCCGTTCAAAATTACACTGGGCAATTTCTCCCAGTGTGCCGCGCCACCTGCTCTTTGCGCCGCACCGACCAAATTTCCTCCAACTTCACCCAAAACGCACACTAACTCGACAAATTTTCTTTGAATGGCTTCTCTTTGGTCTTGGCATACAAATGATCTTAATCTTCATGAAAAAATCTTTATAAAGACATGGGTTTGATTTTTGACTCTCCAAGACCCATCTTTATAATTTTTTGTTATTGACACTTTTTCTATTTTAATACAACTCTGTTTTTGGAATTTCCTTTTGATTTTTTGACTGAAACAATGAAATTCTTGGCAAATTTTTGCAAGGATAGCTGACATGTTATTTGGCAGAGACCAGGGCTGCGCCTGAAGATTTCAAAAACTGAAAACTTTGAAAATTATTACAAAGGACAAAATGTTGACTTTTCTTCAAACAGAGTTTTGAATAACAGTCGTAATCCATCGATATAATGATGAAATTTGCGAAATAGAAAACATGTGTAGAACCTCCCTCTGGCCTGCTGGCATTTGAACACTTTAACGACTCAATTTTCGAAACCCTAGACCTATGATTGACATGACTCATTGCATCCAAAGATCAAACATTGACTGTCATGGACTTTAATAAACATCGATGAAAAAACCTAAGCCAGCAGGTATAAGACATGAGGGGAATGAATGACAAAGCCCTTCCGTCATATTTATGGCATGCTCCTAGCAGAATGCAAGTGATCGAGTAGGATGGGACACCTAAAAATGAAATGCAAAAAGAGTTTTGATCTCTGACGGAGGACTGACAAGACCGACTCTAACATTGGCTCCAATGGGGATGGTAGCTCCTTGGAGGTGCCAAGAACGGCAGACCTCTGGGAGAGCTAGACAGTGCCTTCGTCCATTGGGCTATGGAGTCATTATTTCGACAAACAACACAAGACTCTAACTCAATTTATGTGACTGAAACTTGATGCAAAATGACTCGATTATGAAACTGAAATGACTGAAAAACTGACTTTAACAAACTAACTCAAAATGACAAAGACCTGAACTTAAAACTTAAAGTTTGGTGGCAGTACATGGCCACCTATTTTTCTTACAAGACAATATATGATCAAACTATATCAAAATGCCAATGTAACCAATCAAGCAGATGCCTTCTTGATTGATTCTCCTGATCAGATCTCCTGGTTAATAGTAGATACTTGTAACTAGGCATCAAAAATGCTAATTGACCATGATCTCCTTCATCACTGAACACTATAATAATCACCTTCACTGCTGCCTGCAACAGATCTGCCATTGGATCCTGAAAAACATGAGGGTTGACTTCCTGCTGGAAAAACAAGGTATCTTTTTCTCTTGATTTTGATCTTCCTTCATAATGTACTTCAGAAAAAGTATGGTCCTGGTCCTCAAAAAATTCTGAACAAGTAGATGAGCAAATCTCCTCTTCAAAGAACATTTCAAAACATGAAACATAGGAAGAAGAATCTTAAATGGAATCCTGAATGGTCTGATCTTCGGTAGTCTGAATATAGTTTTGATCATCTTCATATGATATGACAGCCAGATTCTCATGTTCCTCATTACATTCATCAATCAAGAGAAAAGAAAGTTCAAATGTTTCTTGAAACCCAATGCAATCATTTATATCATCTACCATAAATTTATCCAGAGAAACTATTTCACTTACTTGAGCAAAGATCTCATCTTGCTGTTCATGAGCTGACTGGATTCCCTCTTCATGAAGACTGTGTTCTGATGACATGAGAACATTTGGATCCATAACTCTGTCTTCTTCATCCCAGATGATTTCAGCAGCAGAGTCCTCTTTCATGGGACTTAGTACAAGGTTTTCTTGGTCATCACAATCTGAATCTACATCTAAAATGGTTGTCTTGACATTATCACATTCTGAAATTGAAACTTGACTTCCCTGCATGCTGTCTTCTTCTATGGACAGATCTGAAACGACACTTTTTCTTTCATCACTTTCAGCTATATGGACATCTTCAACCTGCTGATCTATAAAGCTGCTTACAAGACTGTCATCCTTTTTAGAAGAGGAAAAAGTTCCACCATCACCTTCTTGACCATGTGCACACTGCAGATCTACGTTAACTTGAGCTGGAACATGACCGTTCAAGAGTTGATCTATCTCGTCTTCAGACAGAGGAGATAATACTTTTTGTTTTCTCTTGCTCAAACAATGATTGTCTTCATTAATTTCAAGTGAAGGTGTATACAAATTTTCCTCATACTGCTGATCCATTTCATGTAATTTCTGTTGACTGTCAAGATGAAAAATTCCTTCATCTTCCACCGTACTAAGATCTTGATCCTGCTGCAAATTTTCATGATCGTCTTTATGCTGCTGAAATGGATTTTCATACAGGGCTTCCATGATCTCATCATCCATGAAATTATCATCTTCATAAACTTTCTCAAGATTTTCAATAAAACTATGAACATGGCTACAACAGTCCTGAACTAAAGCCAAGGATGGATATGATTCTTTATACCTTTCAAAGAATATTGCATGAAAATCTTTTAAACCATAAATAGACGTCGGTGGCAAACTTTCATACCAAGATCGGGCTTCGTCTTCCAGAGTAGCCATAAACAGTTTCATCAAACAGTCTTCAGGAAAAGTGATCTTTAATTTATGCACATGAATGTGAAATTTCACCAGATGAAGAGCAGCGTCATTACCTTCCACATTTCTGAACATAGGCAAATTCTTTGACCAATCTACCTTGGGCATTTTATTTGGAAAACCTGGGATGTGATCTCGGCTCATGGGAGCGTATCGTATTGCAACCCGATCCATCTTGAAAACCCGAAAGCTACTGATCTTCCTACAGCGGAATCACCATGAAGCATTGATTTCTGGATTTTTCAGTGAATGGAGTTGCCAGGTGAATGATTTCAGCCTTCTTATGTCTGATCGTTGTCCACCATCAACAATCAGATCTAAACTTGATACATGTACTAGGGTAATTAACAAGTTAGATGTCACATTTACAAGCTAGACCGGAGATTGACTGAAGCAATGTTTATCTACTTGCGCTAATGTAAAGAAAAAGCGTTTTGAAGTCTACCTGGCATAACTTCAGATTCCGTCTGTAGCTTATAAAACAAATGACATCAACAAGCCAACCATTTTCTTCCCCAGTATGGTCGCCACTATGTTAGAGCCTAGATTTGCCTCAGGCTGAAAAGACAAGGTTCTAGGTTCACATCAAACCATGCTCAGCCTCGTAGCTAGCCCTACGAGGATAGGAGAGGGCTCTCTCCGGGTCGATCTCGAAAAAAGACAAGTGATGGGGCTCGAGATGACTGATTTAGCTACTAATTTTAGGCTAGGTATTAAGTGCAAAGGATTTGATTTGAGTTTTTGAGGGTTTTGTGTTGGAAACAGGGAAAGGCAAATTAGGCTCGGGGATGAGGCACAGTTTCTGCAGAGTTCTGATTGGGGCAAGGAAGGTAATCGTTTTGATGCTTTAAATTGAGTGAATGGATAGATCAGACTGGTGAGGAGCTAAGGAGAGTAAGAGAGTCTCAAGAATTCTCCTTAAATAGATGAAAACATGGAAATTTAAACAAATTCAAAGGCAGAGCATAACAGTTAATGGATTCCACCTTAATCACTCATTTGTTCAAATTCAGAATAAAAGAGAGGAAAGTGATACACATAACACTAATGAACTTACAATTACTTAGAGAAGCACATCATCAAAACATAAAGCCACATGGATCCCAAACAGTGTTGCAAAACCTTGGTCTTTCCTTAGCCAAAAATGCAGAGATAAAATGTACAATGATATGCCAAAGCAATCCCAAGTGTCCAACCCTGAAAATGACTTAGGAATTACATGATATAGACTAGCCCAACCCATTCCCTTGACTCTAGGGGTCGAGCTCATCATTCTAGGAGTTGTTTCAACCAATTCTAAACAAAGCACTAAAATCTAGGCAATCAAAACAACTTGCCTCTATAAGGTAGGAAATTGATTCATTCATTAAATTTTCACTTTTTGGTGAATGAATCCTCTAGAAAAAGTAAATAAGTGCCAAAATTACATCATGTTCATCCAATTACATCAAGATAGATCAAAAATTACATCACAAAGCAAAACTAGTCAAACTGGCCGAATTTCTGAGCTGGAAGGTGAAAAATTGAGCAAAAATCCTCTGTGCGCCGCGCCAAAATCTGTATGCATCGCGCCACTTTGAGGCTGAGTTTGAGGAACTTCCTAAAGTCCAAATTGAGCCCAAGTGTGCTTGTTGGAAATCCCTACCTGTCTACTTTCCAACCCAAGTGGAATTTCTGAATTTGGATGTCATTTGCCCCTCCAAAACTTCAATCTCCCAAGACTGCTTTCTGTGTGTCAAAATAGGGGCAGAGAGGTCATTTTTTGAGTGTTTTTGACCTCCTGGGGACTCAAAACTTGCCCAAACTTCTTGGCCATGCACTAGAAGTCATGATTTTTCATGCCAAATCCAAAAATACAAACTTTTTGCAGTTTGGAGCTCCCTAGAAAAAGCGCGCACCAGGTGGCGCGGCGCACAGGGAGAAAAACCCTATTTTTTGTACAAAAAATTTCCAAAATGTCAAAAATGCCCCAAATTTCTTGAAATTTGGGCTGGATATTTTTCATTAAGTGTAATGTTGGGCTAAAGAGGCTTCATCTAGTATCTGAAGATGATCAAGCTCCCTTTGCCTCTTTTGCTTCCTTATTGCCTTCCTCAATTTTTCCTTTAAATTCCTGATTTGGGCCTTGGAGACCTTGTTTCGTGCCATGTAGTGGAAAGCCATGTGTCTCAGCAATGCATGATCCTTATCGGTCTTTTCCAATAGCATCTCTAAGTGCATGTTAACTCTCTTGAGATTAGCCTCCCGATTCTCATTAATCTCTTGCTCCAATGACGTGAGCTCAATTCTTCTCCTTTGTGCAGCATGGTGATTCTCTCAGATGTTCTGTAGCTCCATGATTGCTTGCTGATCTTCAAGTTGTTTGTTTCCCTCCTCCAAATATTTCATGGTCCACTTAACTCTCTCCAAGTCAAGGGATAAGGCTTGGATCTCTGTTTTCTGCTCCTGGATGATCTCCCTAATCCTGGAACAATGTTGACCCGTATCTGTATCATCATCATAAATGAGAATGAAGTCGGTCTCTCTTTCACCTGAAGGCCCCTCATCCTGCATTGGCCTCTTACCTTTGTCCTGTACCTGTGATGTTGATGGAGGAAGCGAGGCCCCTTCCACCCCGGGTGGAGATAACATTCGCTTTGCCGCTGCAAACAAATGTCTTGTATGTCTCTGATATGTGATGAATACCAGCACACTAGCGGTCTCATGGCGTTCATACTGATGAGAAGGTCCGCCTTCATGCTTAACCTCTGACAATCCCTATGAAGCCCTGAAGAAGTCACGGGAGATGAAATCATCCCAAGTGATGCCCTGTAATTCAAGCTCATGAACCACCAAAATCTTAATAAGAGAAAAATGATAGACACTGTTAAGTTGCTGCTGTGGGGTTTTATGTTGCACAAGGGTGGTCATCCTCTCTATGTTTCGGCAAATGAAATACGGAATGTTCATCATCTGTACCCTGGTGAAATGCATGAGAAACCTGATGTGATAAGCATAGAGACGAGAGAACCATCCCTCACAGCTGAAATATTTCATGATCAATTTCATTAGTGGAGCATATTCATCTTTCAGATATCGAAATGGGAACACTCTTTTGAGCTGCCTCAAGAAACTGGTTTTAATGTATGGCTCATAATGCTGCCGGTCAATCTTCTACTTCTTGTTCCATGGTTCACCAATGTTCGGTATGCCGGTTGCTAATGAGACAGATTCTGGTGTAAGTGTGAAGGTGACACCAGCTAAGATAGCTTGATCTCCATGTAAGTGCAGCACAAAAAGACGAGCCAACTCATGATGAAATTGGACACTAGCCACCTTTTGACAAAACTCATAGCATGACTGATGCTGAAAACAAAACATGGCAAGAGGGCAGGCCTGCAATTCTATAAGGGTGGTCGGTTCTTCCCTAACATGTCTGCCACCTTTATGAGGCCTCCGGGGTGCCTGTTCTTCCAAGGGTGAGTCACTTTGGGTTTCCACTTCATAGTCGAATGAATGCTCAGATGTCATGACTGCTGTTTTTCAAACTACCTTGAAGATGAAGATGCTGGTGTATGAAAACTGTTTAGACTGCTCTTTTAGTAATGTGTGCCAACTCTGCCACCAAAGGGGAAAACCAATGAAACCGGGACTGATAGGAAAAGGAGATAATATCAAGGGATTAGGAAATATTGGGAGAGATTTTTGTTTTGGAAAATATGGGAGGGGGTTTAGGAATTAGATGTGGGAATAGGGTTTTAGGGTTTTTCACATTTGATAGTTTTGGGAAAGGGAATTTAGGACAGGGGTTTAATAAATTTAGGGGATGGGGAAAAATGGGGTCAAGGAACAAAGGGAATTAAGGACAAAAGAAATAATGGAAAAGTGTAACCTTGGTGGCGAACATGTTTTGAAACCCTAGGCAACAATTTAGATGTGAGGCATTCAAAATGATAGGGTTTGATTGTTTATTTTGAAGCTCAACACATCAACCATAACATACACCATAAACTTGAATGTTGAAAAGTGAAGAAGGAACTCAACCTACTTGAATTCAAAAGAAAATGGCACAATTTTGGCATTTGGAGGACGTTCTGGAAATTTTGGGCCAAACAGCTGAGTGCGTCGCGCCGCTCACCCAATGCGCCACGCCATCCCAGTGCGCCGCGCCCATTCAAAATTACACTGGGCAATTTCTCCCAGTGCGTCGTGCCTCCCCAGTGCGCCACGCCACCTGCTCTGTGCGCCGCGCCGGCCAAATTTCCTCCAACTTCACCCAAAACGCACACTAACTCGACAAATTTGCTTTGAATGGCTTCTCTTTGGTCTTGGCATACAAATGACCTTGATCTTCATGAAAAAATCTTTATAAAGACATGGGTTTGATTTTTGACTCTCCAAGACCCATCTTTATAATGTTTTGGCATTGGCACTTTTTCTATTTTAATACAACTCTGTTTTTTGAATTTCCTTTTGATTTTTTTACTGAAACAATGAAATTCTTGGCAAATTTTTGCAGGAAAGCTGACATGGAATTTGGCAAAGGAGACCAGGGCTGCGCCTGAAGATTTCAAAAACTAAAAACTTTGAAAATTATTACAAAGGACAAAATGTTGACTTTTCTTCAAAACAGAGTTTTGAAGAAAAGTTGTAATCCATCGATATAATGATGAAATTTGCGAAATAGAAAACATGTGTAGAACCTCCCTCTGGCCTACTGGCATTTGAACACTTTAACGACTCAATTTTCGAAACTCTAGACCTATGATTCACATGACTCGTTGCATCCAGAGATCAAACATTGACTGTCATGGACTTTAATAAACATCGATGAAAAAACCTAAGCCAGCAGGTATAAGACATGAGGGGAATGAATGACAAAGCCCTTCTGTCATATTTATGGCATGCTCCTACCATAATGCAAGTGATCAAGCAGGATGGGACACCTAAAAATGAAATGAAAAAAGAGTTTTGATCTCTGACAGAGGACTGAAAAGACCGACTCTAACAAATACCATGGTCTACGAACCATGGGCGGGTCTCAAAACAACTTGAATTTAACAAACTAAGGGGCTTTGACTTGCCTAAAGCCCCTTTGACTCATATTGACCCGCACTACTTGCGCTCCACTCCTCAAAATGTGGAGAATTTATAATATCTTTGCAAACTTAACAAAACTTTAACAAAATCTAACCTAGGGTACCCCATCCCAATAGTTGTATGCATGTGATGCACACTATGTGTATGTACACATGGTTGAGGAAAAGGAATTGGGTGTTTATCTAGTGTGTTATAGAAATATTTGGGCAATGTAACCCCAATCACATATGTCCATAAACCAAGGGCTTCTAGGTCCCTAAAAGTGTTGTTTCATGCCCTAAAGGAGCAAGGTCAGCTGATTACATCATCTCCTAGAAGTTCTCCATGAAAAACTACTCAGAAATGGTCAAAGCAGGACCATACAGACTACCTAGTGCTAAAGGTGCGATGCATCTCACCTGCCACATGCAAAAAGTGCGATGCATACTGGAAATCCCTTCTATAGGGTGCAGTGAGAGAGAGCAAACAAATGGCACAAGCAGTTTGCTAGGTGGAAACCCAAAGAATCTTCTAGAAACTACTCATTTGACACTTGCCTCTTTGAGTTCGCCCAGGGATGAGTAAGAGATCCAAAATCTCCATGTGGAACCAGGAAATATTAGAGAGATGACACTAATCAAAATCCCAGAAGCTGACTCACCCCCCTGCAAATATCTATAAATGGATCCCTCATCCCAGAGATCCAAAGGTTGGAATTGGGTAATTTGCAAAGAGGTGCTATTGGTTTCTCTTTCAAGACATTGTTGGGTGATCTTGCTTTGTGTGAGGTGAAGAGGGCTTTCAAGCTAGGAGGATGGTGCTGGGTCAAACCAAGTGGTGGTAATCCTCTCTTCTACTACTTTTTGAGTTTTCCTCCATATTCTTGTGTATCTCTGAATTGTGTTGGTATATGCATTTGTATGGTCAATATATATCTGATCCTATATTGTTTATAGTGAAAGATCTCTATGCTTTGATGGTATTATGCTACTGTGAATGTACAAGTGCTCTTTGAAGCGGGACAAGTAAGGAAGCAGTGGCGAGATTCTGTCAAAGGGGAAAGGGAACAAGCAAGGAGCCAAGCAGAAGACTGAGTTTGGTACTCTCTTCTTCTTTCCCATCTCTCTCTCGTAAAGGAAAAATAAGTAACTTTAATCCGTTTGTTTCTAATATAGCTACCCATCTTAGTGGGACTAGCAGCTCTGAATAGACACTATATTTCCAGATAAGAAAATGGCGACTCCACTGGGGAGCGATTAGTTTGATTGCTTGTCTCTATTTGTTTGATTCATAAACCACAGACGGAGCCCGAAGTCAAGCCAGCTAGCCTTCGAACTGCATTTGCTATGCAAGTGCAAAGTAGATCAACGCTACTTCAGTCAATCTGTGGGTTTGTTTATGAACTGAACAATTGACTTGGAAACATCCTAAGTGCCCTAGAGGTATCTTGAGTAACCTCATTAGATCAGCCCCTGTACTTTGTAATTACTGACTATCATTTGCTCGGCCTAAATCCCTGAACTAAACTGCAAACTATGACCAAAAACCAAGTTAAAGTCTCCTCCCTGGACCATCACACCTTGTATTCTTAGCAATATGGATGCATCGCACCTCCCATGTGCAGTAGGTGGGATGCATCCTTGTTTCCCTGTGTTACAGGTGTGATGATCAGACAAGACTAGATCTGCCTCCAGATTTTGGTTTTTTCTTCACTGTCTCCAGTTTTATTCAAGAGTTTTGCTATCTGTGATCAATAGACCACTGTTGAAACCCCCTTCTTTGCATCATCCAACCTCCATTGTGCAAAGATTTGTGAATGTTTTTATGTATTTTTCACCATTCACAGTTCTCATTCACAAAATAGTAGCTTAATCGAACTGTCATCTTTTGATTCGAAAGTGTCGCAAGTGTCATTTTCAATCAAAGAAAAGAATACTTCTCTTTTTGATGGTCGATTACACTGTTACTCTTGTATTTGATCTAAATTTATAAGTATTTCAAGTGTCGAAAGCAGTTTTCAATTCAAAAATCACAAAGTGTCATCTTGCCTTCCTGTCATTTTTTGAAAAGAAAATCATTAGTACTGTCGCTTTGAAAGAAGGAATAGTTCAGATTTGTGCTTAGCATTCTTTTTTTCATTCACACATTAAGAAAGCGGAAAACAAATACATGCATGTGCATTTGCATTTAGGTTGCTTATTGATTGTGATTTAGGACAGTGCATCTAGTGTGTGCTCTTTGCTCTATGTTGAAAGGATTTCATTTCTCTTTCCTTAGTAGCTAGGATTTTCATTGCAAAAAAAAGATTAAACGATTGTTTATCATCTTAGATTGCATTTTAGGAATTGTATATCTACATCACGCAGTGAACCTGAAAGGAAAATTTCTTAAGAAAGATCAACTGTAAAATAAATTCAATGAACATAAAAACTCTTTGGAACCTAACGCACAACATCTAGAAGTCTAGGCTAGAGACGTATTCTAGCGTCGTAAAGCCTAGTAATTGTCGCTTTCATCGTAGGTTGGGTGATTCCTCCTCTTTGAGACGACAAGTGCCAGTACGAACTTGTGCTCCCATGTACCATCGAGTATATATTGGGAAACCACAATAGGCTATATCCTTTATCCTTAGGAAGCCGTGTCTGCCACCCTATCGATCACAATGCACTGAACACAACATTCGGGAAGATTGACTGTCGTACCATAAAAAATATTCTACAGTTTTGTGATTGGTTTGGTAATCCCTCTGTCTAGATTTCCATAGTAGTCTCTTTTGTTCCTTTTCAGGTTCCTTAAAGGAAAAGGTCCATCTGAGCACTTTTCACTTCAGGCTCATTAAAAATAGAAGGCAACTAGAGTCATATCTAGCTTTTTCTCGACTCTTAAAAAGTGAAAAAGCAAGTTGTGTCAAAGCGTCTAAACTTTATTTTAATCGGAATAACATCACTATTCCCTCATTGGTCTTAGGTTGAGAAAATGGAGTCCACCAACCAAGGATTTCCCCTTGGGGGAAGTCCTAGTCCTTTCTCCTCTTGGGGAGATGTTGGTGCACCTCATATGGCCACATTGTCCCTTCCACGACTGACAATTGGCCTACCGGTATGGCTTTTCTTGACCTCCGTCATTCAAAACACCGTGATTCCTGAACAATCGAATCAGCAACTAGATGATTCCAGAGTTCCCCCACAACCTTTGACTTCATTTGTCTCTCCCTCTCCTTCTTCCTCTTCACTTGGTGAAGATAGTAAAACTAAAAACCAAGTAACTAAGAAGAAGAAGAAGGGGAAGGAGAAGAAGAAAAAGGAGCCAACGGTAACAAGGAGCAATCGTGCATTGTCTAGCAAAAATCCACACACTGCACCATCCAAACCTAAATCTCCATGTATCATCTGCAAAGGAGACCACTATCACCGAGATTGTCCTTGCATCGCACGGATCCTAAGGGACTGGTCTCCCCGCTTGCACAATCTGGTGTCATCAACCTCTGACGATCATGTTGAAAGCACGCCATCAACTAGTGAAAGCGAAGTCACCGGACAGAAAGGAAAATCTAAATTTCCCTGGAGACTGTGTGAAGGCGATCATGCCCTCCACCGTTGTCCCTTCCTGGACAAAGCTAAAAGAGTCTTGGATAATCGTCCTATATCACCGCAGCGACTCCCTCCTAGGTACAAGAAACTCTTGCCGAATCCATTGCTAGTTGAAAATCCAACTGACCCACCTTTGGAGTCGGTCGAAACTCCTATCGTTGGAGATAAATCCTCTGAGTCCACATTGGACCAAAGTCAATAGGTTGAGATGGCAGTCGACCCCATCTTGACTTCAGGAGATTTACCTTCAGATGATACAATCACCAAAGAGAATGAGAACGACACCATTCAAATTCTTTTCGTAAACACAGACTCCGATGAACATGGGGGAAATCTGCTCATTCCTTTACCACAGGAAGGAAATTCGTCAGAGTTGTATCCAGTCATTTATTCAGTCCCACCTCCAAGCAACCTAGTCGTTTCCTTCGATTGGAATCTACTAGGCAGACCCAATTTACCATCTAATGTACCATTTCAAATCATAGTGCAAACTTACAAAATATTCATGGTTAGTACCATCATAGATGAAGGGGCTTCTATGAGTATCCTTTCCTCAACTGCTTGGAAAGCGCTTGGTTCACCATCATTTTTGCCTGAGATGCGAAATCTGACAGGCTTCGATAAAGGAACCAGTCGACCGTTAGGGACCCTTCCAAGTTTACCTATAACTTTAAGAAGGAAAACCATTTATCTGAACGTAATGGTAGTCCAAGGACCTTTAGATTACAATCTACTCCTTGGGTGTGACTACATTTATAACATGGGAGCCATCGTCTCCTCACTCTTTCGAGTAATGTGTTTTTCACATGAAGGCAGAGTGGTCTAGCTCGTAGACTAGCTTTCATTCATTGGTTCACACATAGCTAATAGTCAAATTCCATCCTGAACAGGCCTTTTTGCGTAAGGAATGTCTCATCAATCTCCAGTCCATCCACCTGATGAGCGCGAGTGATTCGGTGGTCAATACTGAAACCCAGGGGGCATGCACCCTAGTCTGCTTCGACAGGGAAACTTCAGGTATAGGGTAGGTTTCCGCAGAGGATATATGACTGGTCTGACACACCCGTCCGTTTAGGAAAATGGGATTAGACCGGAATAAGATACCTCTATTAGAAGGTAGGCCTTTCCTGATAGAACAAATGTTTTGTCTGCAAATTGAAGGGTAACCTGGAGAAGGTAGGCCTTTCCCGATAGAGCAAGTGTTTTGTCTACAAATTAAGGGGTAACCTGGGAAACTCTACTTCACTATACCTAGGGGCATGCAAACCTTTTTGCGTGAAAGCGAAAAGCGACCATTTATTTTGTTAGTTTGTAGGCTTTTAACCCTTTAAACTCGTAGAATTGGTCGTTCCTAGCTTACATAATGAAAGGAGTTGGAGCATAATTTCGAATGGTGCAAGCTCCCTAAAAAATGAACCTATCGATGAGACATCCTTATTATATGACTGACACGAGCAGTTTTACGCGAAGTTCAAACTCGTTAAAAATTAAACCTAGCAATGAGTATATGTTCTACCAGAGTTTAAGCTCATTAAAAAATGAACCCGCCTCCGGTAAATAGCCATTGTGAATGATTATCATCAACTTTTGATCCTTGGTCGTGTTCTTACCATCACCTCCACTCTGTTTTAGCGAATCATTTGCCTCCATTTGATTGTTTAGCCCTTTTGAGGAACAACTACGATGAGTGATCCTATTAGCCACCTTCTTTACACTGCCATGATTGGAAAGTTCCAAACCTTACCTAGAACCATCTGCTATCTGAAAACATCACTCGTTCCTCAAAAGACGAGTCTCCTTTAAGCTCTTTTCATCTGACTCGTAAAATATGAAAAGATTGTCGAGCAATTGGCCTCTCCAGCTCGTTAAAGTGATTGGAAGTGTTATTCCTCCTCTAGATTTTAATCTTTTTGAACCTGAGGAATTATTACACAAAAATATCAAGCGTTTGTCTTGGTCGGCTCGTTAAAACTATCGAAAAGTCATCCCTTTCGCATTTTTTTATACTTTTTTGGACTTAAGGGATTATCTTACGAAAAAGGAATAATGGAGTCTTATTTCCATCTCTTTTTAGACTCTCTAAAATTGAAAAGGACCGAGTTATCCTTATCGTTAAACTCGTTAAAACAATAGCGAAAAACTTGTCCATTCAGACAAGAGCGAGTTTCACTGTCACTAGGCTCATTAAAACATAGCGACGGGTTTTCCTGAAGGGAAAATTATAGAACAAGAATATGTTATCTTCCTCAATCTTGACAAAAAGAAAGAGGTACTAGTCAGAAATGACTGGGAAAAATTGGGAAGAAAACTTGAAGAAACTTTATTGGTAGCAGGTTGCTCTTGAACATGACACTTTCACTCCATCACCATGATTGATTCAGGTTGGGTTATTCCGTTCACCGGTCATATCACCATTGGTCCACCGTACCATCCACTTTTTGGGTTAACGCTACCAATCCATTTCAATGTCGCCGATATGTTCAAGAGAAGTCACTCAGAGAATTCACCTACCTAGTTTGTGTCTCATCCGCTACAATACCTTCACGCTTCATTCTTTCATGACCACCACTCTGAACCTTATATCATCAGATCGTTTTCACCTCCATAAAATCATTTGCTCCGTTCTGTGTCGTAGATGTGGGATCCATTAATGCCTTCCTATGATGGGTCACTTCTTGTTGAGATCAGCTCATTATCCAAGAAGCCGACCTAGGGACAACCCTTCCAATACTTTGAAGCTTGCATGCCTCAATGGCAAGTTTCTCACTTTTGGTGACAGGTTTACACTAATGGCCTTCGACCGAAAGATTTTGCGTGGTGTTCGAAATCAACCCATATATTCGCACCACGTGAATTGTACTATAGTACCTTGAGGGTCATCATCATCATCGGTGATTCCTATCGCATCTTTTAACAACTTAAATCATTGGCTGGTAATCAGGTAATGTCCTTCCATGTTCGACATCAGAACATCTTTTCACATCGATCGACTTGTACTTTCGGGTGAAGATTGAACGAGTTTTGAAGACCTTGGATCTAGTTTCATCCATCCAGGCTGTGATATAATCAGGAAAATAAAGACATCAAATGTACATCATTGTTGCACAGATAATCATCCAAACTAAGGGATGATGCCTCTACCAGAATCATCAGTCTGCACATAGACGGTTGTCTGTCCTATGTACATGAAAATGAATTTATCAAGATGAACATGGCAATGCCCGCCTCAGCTAGATCATGAAAATATTATGAAGATAATGTATTGTATTGTATCTTATTACAGGTCACCTTCCATTGCGAAAAACCTCAGATCCTCATTATAAAGCATTTCACTCGACATCAAAAGATTTACGACCTCATGCTTTAAGGGGCAACTGTTATAGACATATTTGGGCACTGCAACCCCAATCACATATGTCCATAAACCAAGGACTTCTAAGTCCCTAAAAGTGTTGTTTCATGCCCTAAAGGAGCAAGGTTAGCTGATTACATCATCTCCGAGAATTTCTCCATGAAAAACTACTCAGAACTGGTCAAAGCAGGACCATACAGACTGCCCAGTGCTAAAGGTGCGATGCATCTCACTTGCCACATGCAAAAAGTGCGATGCATACTGGAAAGCACTTCTATAGGGTGCAATGAGCGAGAGCAGACAAATGGCACAAGCAGTTTTCTAGGTGGAAACCCAGATAATCTTCTAGAGACTTCTCATTTGACACTTGCCTCTTTGAGTTCACCCAAGGATGAGTAAGAGATCTAAAATCTCCATGTGGAACCAGGAACTATCAGAGAGATGACACTAATCAAAATCCTAGAAGCTGACTGACCCCCCTGCAAATATCTATAAATGGATCCCTCATCCCAGAGATCCAAAGGTTGGAATTGGGTAATTTGCAAATAGGTTCTATTGGTTTCTCTTTGAAGAAATTGTTGGGTGATCTTTCTTTGTGTGAGGTGAAGAGGGCTTTAAAGCTGGGAGGATGGCACTGGGTCAGACCAAGTGGTTGTAATCCTCTCTTCTACTACTTTTACTAATAAAGCTATTTGAGTTTTCCTCCATATTCTTGTGTATCTCTGAATATTGTGTTGTTATATGCATTTGTATGGTTAATATATATCTGATCCTATATTGTATACAGTGAAAGATCTTTATGCTTTGATGGTATTATGCTACTGTGAATCTACAGGTGCTCTTTGAAGCGGGACAAGTAAGGAATCAGTGGCAAGATTCTGTCAAAGGGGAAATGGAACAAGCAAGGAGCCAAGCGGAAGACTAAGGTTGGTACTCTCTGCTTCTTTCCCATCTCTCTCTCATAAAGGAAAAACAAGTAACTTTAATCTGTTTGTTTCTAAGATAGCTACCTGTCTTAGTGGGACTAGTAGCTCTGAATAGACACTAGATTTCCTGATAACATAGTGTGACAATTGATCCAGAGTGCATATGGAATAAGGACAAAGGTAAAAGATAAGGATTGATTAAAGGATAAGTATCAATATTTTATTTCAGTTTTATTATGCATGTGATTTATGATTCTAGTCTATGATGATTACATGCGATCTATGATTCTAGTTTATGTTGGTTACATGTGACTTATGATTTTGATGTATGATGGTTTTGTTTGAGCTAACCAGATGTGATATGTTTGTACATGATGTTTGATCAAATAGCTAGTTTGATTCGTTGTGATAGGAAGCGAACATGATTGCACGTGTACCTTATTGACGAACTAATAATGAGGTATGATTTGAGGCTATTTAAATTTATTTGA
The DNA here is from genome assembly GCA_031772625.1 of Pinus tabuliformis. Lineage (NCBI taxonomy): Eukaryota > Viridiplantae > Streptophyta > Pinopsida > Pinales > Pinaceae > Pinus > Pinus tabuliformis. Next base: position 599,284,397 of record CM062805.1, on the reverse strand, counting down.
ATCTAATGGAAATTATGTGATTGGAACATGAATGCATGAACATTCTTGGTTGGGTGGTTGAAATCGACTGCAAGAATTGGCAGCAGTAGAAAAAGAAATTGGAACATACAGTAGTATACTGGTAGAGTACTTCGGGAATAAGGCCATTCTGGGACACTGGTACCCAATTGTGTCCGTTGATTTCCATGAGCATGCTATGACCGGTATATTACTTGTTTTGGTATCTTTCTATGCAAGGAAGCCTTACCAAGGGATGGATAGCCCGGGATAGCGGATACCGGGGAACTTGGAAGGCAAGTGACTACACAGAAGGGGGTGATCGAATTTCCCAAGGAACAGTGTAGCAGAGAAAGGAAGGTCAAAAATGTATTGGTTTTGGTCATTAACATTGCCATATGGAATAAGATGCACATTGGGAGTGCACCCTGGAACAATGAGTTGGTAACTATTCACTGAGAGGGAAAGTGGCGTAGGATTGTAGCATTGGACATTGGATGGAGCTATGATGATGGAATTAGACTCTTGACTTCCTAGGAACGAGGTGAATCCCGGTACTACTTTGAGGGTGGAGGTGTGATCCTCTGGATTCCCTTGTTGATTGATATGAGCATCATGTCCTTTTATTCATTGGTTCAACGAATGTGCACATGTGTATATGTGATTATTGTAAATACCCTAATGAGCTATGTTCTAAAGCTATAGTAAGCAGTATGCTTGTTATCTTGTCATGTTGTCATGATGTTTTACTTTGAGCAGGTCTTTTATTGTAAATACTGCAACGAGCTAAGTTATAAAGTTCCATGGGTAATATGTTTTATTTTTAGTGGTTTTGCTGAGGTTGTGGTGTGGTTTAACATCGAGGATGGTGTTCCCCAAGGGCGAGGGTTCTGTAATAGCACTCGTGAAAATTCCATGTAACAAATTAAATAAAGGAAAAATAAGACTACAGGTAAGGGACATGTATTCCAAGCTGAATTTTGGGAAAATATATCCTAGTGGGCATCACTGGATGTGGGTTTATGGCTAAGGAAATTGACAAAGGAAAAGGCATTAAAAGGAAAAAAGGTATTTTTGGCACATTTATTTATGACAATAAAGGAAATTAGGAGAAAAGTAAGGTGAAAGGTCACAGGTTGCATGCGAGGAGGAAAATGAAGGAAAATAATGGAAAATGAATAAATTAGAGGCCTGTGTGGTCTAAAAAGCGGATGCAAATTAGAGTTTAATTTATGTCAACCCGGGAAGGTAAACTTAGAAGTGCTTATCTAAAATATATAGATCTAGAAAGATTCCTAATTTGTCCAAGATCTTCAAGTCCCCTTACAGGAACATATTCATTAAGATCTCTTTCAATAACTAATCAAGCCTAGATCTAACAATTGTTTGAGATCTATGATTCTCTTACAAGAACATATTCTACAAGATCTCTTCCAAAATTAGATCATCTAATTAGAACTTAAAAGCGGAAATGAAGTAAACCTAGATCTAATCATTGTATGAGATCTTATGGTTCTTTTACAAAAACACTTTCAAATAAGATCCTTCCAATATTAGAACATTTAATAAAACTTGAAAGCTGAAATCAAACAAAAACATAAAGTAAATTATAAACAAATAAGCATGCAAGTGAGGCCATGGGGGCCCTCCATAACTCCACAAGCACACCACTTCAATGGAGACTCAGATGTAGAAGCAAAATTGAAGTATGATCCTTTATTTCAAAATCTTCATTACAAACCAACTCTAAGATTACAACTCTAAGCTTCTATGATTACATACTCCAAAATTCTAAGATTACAAAACTTCCATATTACAAATGGAGGAGATTGTACTCCTATTTATACAATGGGATGAGTAACAAACTCATAATGATCATTCACTAATCTCTCTATAGTTCCATAAATCTCGCAACCATTTTTAACTACTTTCCCATTATTACAAAATATGATCCTACAAATCTCTCAAGCATTTTTAACTACTTTCCCATTATTACAATATATGATCCCTTTGAATCCTCCATAAATCTCTCACATATCTTGGATAAGATATGCCAACCAAATCCTCCATGATTTTCTCCTTAGAAATTGGATAAGATATGCCAACCAAATCCTCCATGATTTTCTCCTTGGGAATAGGCTTGCATAATTATCTCCTTAATATGGTGGAGGAGATATTAATTCTTCACATATTTCCTACACATCACAAAACTCACATATTCTTGAGATATATATAAAAATATGTATATTTTATAATATTTAATCACAAATTCACTTGTAATACAAAAATGAATAAAATGGAAAATAAGAAGGTGAAACCCAAATGTATGTATGAAAATGATATGATAAAATGTTAATGGGATGATGAAATGTAAGGAATAGTGAAGAAAAAGGTGGATGAAAATATGACATTTTTGAGTCCCAACATCCTCCCCAAATGAACTTGTTGCATGTCCTCATGCAACCATGCATGGATCTCTTTAAGAACATTTGGCATTTTGAACTTTGGCTTTACATGATGATGTCTTTTAATAATGAATGTTTCCAGGATATGTGAAAGACATGAGTAACAATTTACATTTTCTTATGGTTGGTTCTTGTGTGACAACCATGAATACAAAGAATGTTGGTTCTTGTGTTAACAACATTCATTTCATTTTCTGTTCTCTTTTCTTCAATAATAATGTAAACACTCACTGGAAATCATAATGTGCATAAGAAAGCTCTTTTTTAATATTAATGAAGCATGCCAATATTGCGTATGAAGCAAAGTGCAACAAAGTATCATTGGAAAATAAATGTTGGTGAATGGTAAATGGAGTGATAGTGGTGAAGAAATGGAATCGTGGAAGTGAATATGTAGTGAATATAGTTCTCCCCCCCTCAACTGAATTGGTTGCATGTCCTCATGCAACTTAACATGGCTCATGAAAGGAAATGTAGCATGGTGAGGGAAGTTTCCAAAATATTCAAGTTAGCATATAAGGAATTGCATGATTAAAGATTAGAAAAAAACATACCTCTACTTACCCAAGAATGATGAATTATGCAATAGGAATGTAATTGCTGCTACTATTGGATCAGGAAAATGTGACTGATGTTGTTGTAATTGGATCCTGGGAAATGAAGGAATCTAAATTGCTGATGCTGAATCATGGAAAAGATAAATGCTGAAAGCGAAACTGTGGTACTCTCACAGATCAGAATTCATGCTGCTGTAAGTGTTGAGGGAGTTGTGAAAAAGTGTATAGTCTTCACCTGCTACTAAACTTCTTGGTACAATTCTAATCATGCGAAAGAATGTGTCGATGTCGAGCATGAATAGAAATCATTGGATTACCAGCCATTGATGTATGTCGTTAACCAATGCGAGGCAACTCACCATTGATGTCAATCAGTGCCAAGGTACCCGAGTACATCTTGCAAAGTGCGAATGGATGTGTTGAGGTCGAGCCACTTGCAAGATCTGAAGATCAAGGGACATTGATGTATTCCCATGATTGTCAGCGAGAGAACTTGCCATTAAGTCATGCAAGCCTCTAGGTACTCAAAAGGAACTCTAGTCTATTTCCCAGATAAGGTGCTGATGTCGATGGGGCAAGACTTGTTGAAAGGTGGGCTAAGGAATCCCAGATCAGTCAACGCGAGTTTGTAAAAAAAGATTTGGTAGGACTATAAATGGAAAGAACTCACGGACAAGCAGTGTGGATCAACATGGCGAGGAAAATAAGGCAATGTAATCATGGAAAGGGAATGAGTTTTATTCATCGTTGTAAAACAAGGAGTTGTAATCATGACGCAAAAGGATCGTTGTGGAGTGGAAAATGTCATGATATGTGCAGTGAAGAATTAGCTCCTTCAAGCGTCCAAAAATGGATGTAAGGAAATGCATGGTGTATGAAGATGAACTCTTGCTGTGAAAAATGGATATGGAAATGTCATGCTTTATGGATTTACAATTGGTGGAATTCAAAATTTGCTTCAAAAAGGGAGGTGCAAGGTTGTGGTTGTGGAGTTGGATTTGTCTTTAGAATTTTTCATGAATTGAGTCTTTGGAAGACCAATTTTCGTCACAATGTAATCTCCTTATGATCACTTGATTATCTTGTAACCTGTAAAAAAAACTTGGCAGAAAGAAAACATAAGTGTGTTCAAGAAGAAATGGCCATTTCCTTCATGATTCTTACGCAAAAATTTCATACCAAATAAAACATATTAAGGACAATCAAAGTGTTGAAATTGACTTAATCATGATATTAAAATCAATCCATTCTTAAAATAACCATGAAAAGTAATACTCCCTGTTTGTGTCAGATGAAAGATGCTCGGCAAAAAGATTGGCATTAGAAAGATCTGTTGTGTTCTACATATTAGTATGTGATATAAAAGCATTCAACATGAATATTTAATGCCAACTTGAAGCTATTGAAACAAGATAATCATCATTTATAGAATCCTCCAAATGTTTGAAATTTGTTTCCAAGTGTTCCATTATTTATTTTCAAACCTGCATGAATTTTGTGAGAATTTTTTTATTTTTTATTTTTTTTAAATAAAAAAACAAAAGAATGAAATTCAAATTTATTTTTTTAATAACAAAATTAAAAAAAAATAATAATAATAATTTGGTATTTTATTTTATTTTATTTTTTTTTTTTTAAGAAAGAAATCAACAAAAACAAATTCTATTAAAAACTAATATAGAAAATTTCTAAACTAACACTAAAATGGATTTTTTTTTCCAATATCCTAAAAAAACACACAAAATCCTCTAGAATCAATGAAAAATCTGGGTTTTTGTCTAGAAAAATTAGGAGAAGATAATGCAAATGCCAAATCTCTCCAGGATAAGTCAAATCCAATTTTTTTTATCACTATGTGGGAATTTTTTTATTTTTTATTTTTTTATTATTTAAAAAAAAAAAACTAAAATTTAAAAAGACTAAGTTTTATCTAAAAAAAATTTTAAGATGATTTTTCACTCATTCACAAAATTCTTTATTTTCGCATTGCAGATTAGTTTGCCATCAAGAGTATGTTTATTTGAAATAAATCAATAGATTTTCTGATCTTCCAGATCACACGAAGCGCGGGAAGAGAGCATACTAATCTCTTGATTTTTTTTATTTATGCAGGTTAGCGTGGATGGATAAAACACAATTAAGATCTGCGACAAAACCTTGCATTATCTACACTCTTTCTGCAATGTCACGGGGGCATTTAGACTCTCAGAAGACAAATCTTTCCGATAATCAGGGTCCTGGCTCACCCGTGATACAGAAACAAGACATAGAAATGCAAAGATGTGCCACTGAATTTATTCATGATGATTTTTTTTTTTTTTGGGAACAAGATTAAAAACTTCTAATGATAATGACTTCTAATGACTTCTAGTGAGATCTCATTTTTATTTTTCTAATCTATTATACATTAACTTAAAAGATGTTTTATTTTCTAAGTAAAAGCATGCTTCCAGTGAAGCCATCTACGGACTAAAAATTCGAACATGCTCACATCAAGATTTAAAAATTTTACATTATGTTTTGCAAGTATGTGAGAATTGTCTTAGAGTTGGCTCAAGGTTATTGTCCTTGCTCTCCAAGAAGTACCTGTTCAACATTGTCAAAGCCCTCATCCGTAGATGGATTAGTGAGAAATGGGGGGTTTAAAATAAAAACTGAATTTAAATTATCTATGTGTGAAAATGAAAAAAAAAAGAATGCTCCAAACTTTGAACTCTTTTATGAACCTGCTATCACCAAGTTCCACAAATTAGTCCATAAAAACAAATGCATAAAAACAATTACTAAATCCTTCTAGTTGCACTTCCCCAGCAATGGAGCCAAAATGTGTGGTCTAAAATGTGGATGCAAATTACAGTTTAATTTAATGTCAACCCGGGAAGGTAAACTTAGAAGTGCTTATCTAAAATATATAGATCTAGAAAGATTCCTAATTTGTCCAAGATCTTAAAGTCCCCTTACAGGAACATATTCATTAAGATCTCTTTCAATAACTAATCAAGCCTAGATCTAACAATTGTTTGAGATCTATGATTCTCTTACAAGAACATATTCTACAAGATCTCTTCAAAATTAGATCATCTAATTAGAACTTAAAAGCAGAAATGAAGTAAACCTAGATCTAATCATTGTATGAGATCTTATGGTTCTTTTACAAAAACACTTTCAAATAAGATCCTTCCAATATTAGAACATTTAATAAAACTTGAAAGTTGAAATCAAACAAAAACATAAAGTAAATTATAAACAAATAAGCATGCAAGTGAGGCCATGGGGGCCCTCCATAACTCCACAAGCACACCACTTCATTGGAGACTCAGATGTAGAAGCAAAATTGAAGTATGATCCTTTATTTCAAAATCTTCATTACAACCCAACTCTAAGATTACAACTCTAAGCTTCTAAGATTACATACTCCAAAATTCTAAGATTACAAAAACTTCCAGATAACAAATGGAGGAGATTGTACTCCTATTTATACAATGGGATGAGTAACAAATTCATAATGATCATCCACTAATCTCTCTTTAGTTCCATAAATCTCGCAACCATTTTTAACTACTTTCCCATTATTACAAAATATGATCCCACAAATCTCTTAAGCATTTTTAACTACTTTCCCATTATTACAAAATATGATCCCTTTGAATCCTCCATAAATCTCTCACATATCTTGGATAAGATATGCCAACCAAATCCTCCATGATTTTCTCCTTAGGAATAGGCTTGCATAATTATCTCCTTAATATGGTGGAGGAGATATTAATTCTTCACATATTTCCTACACATCACAAAACTCACATATTCTTGAGATATATATAAAAATATGTATATTTTCTAATATTTAATCATAAATTCACTTGTAATACAAAAATGAATAAAATGGAAAATAAGAAGGTGAAACCCAAATGTATGTATGAAAATGATATGATAAAAGGTTAATGGGATGATGAAATGTAAGGAATAGTGAAGAAAAAGGTGGATGAAAATATGACATTTCTGAGTCCCAACAAGGCCTCATTAATAAAAAATCTTATGAGGATTAGTTGGCAGGCTTCGTTAGAGTAACATTTTGTCAGTTCAAGTTTGGATCTCTCTCATTATTCTCTCTCCCTCATACTCTTAGTCACTTAGAGTTTTCTTGGAGCACTCTAGCTTTGGATCAAGGAAGGAAAAGCAAGAAAAGGGAAAGGAAGGAAAGCAAGGATAAAGGAAAGGAAAGCAGGATCAAGTAGCTATTGGGTTATGTTATATTCTTTCCATGACTAGCCCACGTAGTTAACCGAGGGGTTAGGAGGGGGGCGGAGCCCCCCCTTCATTGCACAGATTGTGTAGCAAGGGGAGTCACAGGGGGTTTGAGGGGTGCAGGTAACCCCACTCTATGGGGTCTAGGGCGGCGCCACAGAAAATTTTGTTTTTGAACCATATATTAGGTTGGGCAGACCTACCTGTGGTTTTGTGCATGTTTTTCGCACATGGTTTTGGACGTGATGGTTTTGGTTCCATGGTTTTGGACGCGATGGTTTTCGGTCCATGGTATTGGATGCTTTGGCATGTATAAATATGTATTGTAACATTGAAAGGAACATAATGAAAAATCAAGATGGTAGTCCTAGTTTTGGGATCCAGGGGAAATCTCTGTGTATATGTGTTTTATGTGTTATGCTCTCATATTGTTTATTTTCTGTGTTTTAGAATTCATATGCAGGTAATTTATGTACGAGGTTAAAACCTAAATTTGGTATCAGAGTTGTTTTGGCTTCAAGGGGATGCCTTTGGTGTTGATGGGTTTCGCTTAGGTCTGTGGTAGACCCTATTTAGTGGGAGATCTGCAGGATCGATTTTGGTAGTGAAAGAAGATGGCGAGCAGTGGAAAGATAGAGATCAAGAAATTTAATGGTCAAAGTTTTGAGTTGTGGAAACTCAAGATGGAGGACCTGTTGGTGGAAAAAGATCAGTGGAGCGCGGTAGATCCGAGTACTAAACCAACGGGAGTGTACGATGAAGAATGGAAGAAGTTGGATCGGAAGGCCAAGAGCACAATACGATTGTGTGTCTCAGATTCAGTATTGCTAAATGTATTAGGGGAAGCTACGATGAAGGCTTTGTGGGACAAGTTAGGGACTTTGTAGCAATCTAAGTCTCTGGTGAATAAATTGTTCCTACGAAAAAAGTTGTATAACCTGAGGATGAAAGATGGAGACTCAGTGACAGAGCATCTAAATGCATTTAATACTGTGGTAAGTCAGTTATCGTCTGTTGATATCAAAATTTCAGATGAAGATAAGTGCATTAGTTTGTTGTGTTCTCTACCAGATTCGTGGGATAGTCTGGTTATTGCAATAGGTAGCAATGTTATTATCTTGCAGTTTGATGAAATAGTCTCATCCTTGCTGATGGAGGAGATGATACAGAAAAATATGGAGAGCCATAATGGTGATGCCTTGTCTGTACGAGGATGATCCCAGAACAGAAACAAAAATAAGTCATTGAGTGGGAGATCTAAATCTCCAGGAAAACCTGTAAAGGTGGTGTGCTGGAAATGCGGAAAGGAAGGGCACTACAAAAGGAATTGTAAATCTAAAGCTCTTGATAAAGGAAAGGGATCTGATGATGCTCCTTCTACAGAGGCGAAATCCACCTCAGATGAAGGTGGGGATGTGTACTTGACTTCTTCAAGTACACATGTAGATCATGAGGCATGGTTGATTGACTCAAGTGCATCCTTTCACTTCTCTCTTCATAGAGAGTGGTTCTGCGAGTATGAGAAATATGATGGTGCTGATGTCTTCATGGGGGATGACTGGAAGGCCAGAATCGTTGGTCATGGAAAAGTAAAGTTGAAGTTGCAAGGTGGAAGGGTTAGAACACTTCTGGGTGTTTTGTATCTTCCTGCATTAGTCAGAAATCTGATTTCTGTAAGCAAGCTGGATGATGCCGGTGTAAAAACAGTGTTGGAGAAGGATACCTACAAGATGGTTGGGGGGCACTGGTATTGATGTGGGGAGTTCGAATTGGAACTCTATACAAGCTGCAAGGTAGCACTGTTGTTGATGGGTGCAACAATTCTGGGGTTCCTGAAAGTGGATGTTGGGTCCTTATAATACTAGTGATTACCCCATTACTATTGTAGTTATATCCCTTATTAATATTGTTGTGCCCCTATTGCCCCCACATTGTTATTACTGTGCCCCATAGAATCCCTCTATTGTTATTTTTGTGGCTTTATATTATTATTGTTAGGTCGGCTGGATTATATTGTGACTCCTTATACTCCTATATATAGAAAGGAGGTTTTGTCATTTGAATCATCTAAGAATTGTTCCTTTATGTAATGTAAAGGAGGTTGCCCCCTCGAAGAGGCTGAATTCTAAGGCGTTGATCTATCTTTTCTATCTTTTCTTGAGCTGGTTTCATAACTTTGGTATCAAAGCTTTGGATTCTAGGGTTTTGCTGCTCCAAACAGGTCATCGTCGCATTTTTACTATAACGTTTTTTCTACGATGTTTCAGAAGTTGCAAAAAAACCCATTTGAAAAGAAATCTTGTTGAATCTTGGCTCTGAATTTCAAAGTTTTTCGTGCTATATTTGTGGAGATATGATCTGAGGAAGTTGGTCTTTTTGCAGACTCCTGAATTACCTTCCAAACAGGTGACCTGGGGAAAATAGTCATAACTTTGTTTCTGAGTATTGGATTGAGATTTCATAAGAAGGTACAGAAATAGAACAGACTATAGTTTTCTTGTATATATTTTTCAGATTCAAAGGTGGAAACAGTGACACGCGGCACTTCATACAAGTTCGCTCTACTAAACTAGTCTATAATCAGGTCACTGCGGGAGATTGTGCATAACTCTTTCTTGGAGAATTCAATATGGATCAGACTAGTGGAATTGGAAAGAGGACATAGAAGGCTACTACAGGTCACAATTTTAGAATTGGATGATTCGAAGTTACAGAGATAAATCAGATTCAATATCAGGCTTCTACAAAGTGAGAAAAGGTGTGTATTTTTTTATTTTTTTTTTAATTTTTGCGTAAGCTTGGTTTGAAGGAATTCAAAGGGCATAGTAAAGCATTATTATCAGTAATTGATGCCCCAAGGAAAGAAAATGAAAACACCTAGTAAGCAACCTGAAAGCTCTAGCATGACTTATGAACAAGAGGAAGAAATGCAACATGATATAGCAAAATTACGAGACCAAGTGCAACAAGCATCACTTGCACAAAAAGGAACAGAGTCTAAGATGGATGGTTTAAAGAAAGATGTAGAAGCTAAGATGGATGGTTTAAAGAAATGTGTAGAAGCTAAAATGGATTGTTTAAAGAAAGGCGTAGAAGCTAAGATGGACGATTTGAAGATAGATTTGAAGACAGACATGGAAGAATTGAAGAAGTTGCTACAAGAAAGGGTCACTAATGGTGAAAGGGTAGTAAAGGAAACACATGATGAGAACAAAAGAAATGTTAATCATGATTCCATAGACTCTAATGTTGGATCGAAGACCCACCATATTCCAAAAATCGATAGGAGGAAGTTTGATGGCAAAGATCCCACAACATGGATATTACAGATGGAGCAATTTTTCGATCTCAATAATGTGCAAAACACACAAAAGGTATGTATGGCAACTTTATATTTGGAACCAAATCAGTTTGTATGGTATCAATGGCTTTGCTCTCGTAAATAATTTATCACTTGGGTAATTTTTACGGAAGAATTGATAGC